>UZAE01012160.1:32950-49662 GCA_900617975.1 Rodentolepis nana
ACGGCAACATGCTTGCCAATTTACCAACAAAGACATGAGGCAATTTTTGTTTAATAAAAACGAAAAATTAAATATTAGATAATATTCTCCTTTATTGAAAAAAATTTTTATAATGACCCAATTGTTTTAGTATCCACGAATATTGACTTCAATTATTTTATTCACTAAATGTTGTGATTCAATTTACATATATCGATGAACTAAAAGTTTTACTATTTCAGTGCAAAAGAAATGAGATTTCTGCAATTCAAACATTAATTTTTATTGATTTGTATCGAATAGTTAGTTCTAAATAACGATTTTAAATACGTAAAGATTTATTTTCAAGGATAATAATAGTAAGCAATGCTTTGTAAAGAAGGAGATTTTAAAGATTTGCCAAAACTGTAAGTTATCTTAGGAAAAATGTTAACATTTTCATCAAGGCAAGTCCAATTACTGGAAGACCCATTGAATCATGCCAAGAAGAACTAAATAAAGTGCAAAAAATAAATGTTGAGAACTATTGAAACATTTCTAATGGATAAATGCAAATGCAGACAAAGTGAGAAACTTGCGTGAGAAAATGATTGCAGTTGTGGCAGCTATTTTGTTGAAGGAGAAAATAATGCAAGTTAGAAATGTTTGAATTTATAAAATTTTGAATAAATTTAATTAACGCAAGGGCCTAATCACTTTCTAAATATGCCTCCTATTTGAGGTAATAAGTTGTAAGAACAATTCTAATAGTTGAACTTCAAAGTATTACGATCACCATGGAAGTAAAATTTCAAATCTTAAAAAATCGTATTAGATAGTTAGTCAATAACCTCCATCAGTAAGCTTTATGCTGTAATATACGCAAGTGTGAATTCATGCAAATGACGACTTACCATCGCTTGTTGTCGTCTCTGAAAACATCAACATTTGCGTTACACTGGGGTCTATTTAGTATACAAACCAACCACTAAACAAATGCGACATCATTAAGGGAGACTTTTACTATGGTAATCGATGGTGCGATTAAAAGAGTAAAATGTGAGCTTGTCCTAATATTGTCCTAATTGATAAGCAACCATTACAATTGAATAAAAAAACCCAAAAGTAATTGGATGTGTGTAGAAGTAAATGAAATAATTTGAATTGGAATATATTTAATTAGCGAAGACGAAAACCGTTTTAAACTCAATTGAGTCATAAGATTGAAAATATTGTCAAAGTATTAAATCAGATGCAGTTAAGAATGATTGAATAGAAATAGAAAGGTGAGCGCAAATATTCAATAACGAATTAAATAGAATTGACTATTTTTTTTCCAACACACACGATGTTAAATAAAAAGTATCATTCTGATTAAAATGCCAATAAAATTGCCGCGAATGTAAATATTGATTGGATCATAAAAGAGCGAACTCCCATGTTTCCATATAAAAGGAATTCATAAATGTGGAAAATTATTCACAAACACGCCAAATCCAATGATCGTTGGTTTTTTTGCTTTAATCTTTGGGTAAATTAGTGCCTGTTTTGGAATAGACGGTTCTGTTTTGTCAGCTTCGACATGTTCAAGAATCATCTCAACTTCAAGTGGCAAAACAGACTCAATGGGTTTTTTTATAAGCGGTACTTTGGTAAAAATTTTTTTTCAATGGCATCACACATCGCTGCCACATTTAGTATGTTGATGTATATTTGAACGGCTCCAATCAGGAGATACAGTTTATTGGAAATAAATGTATTCTTGTAAGATCCGAAATCGGGGAGCCTTGCAATAAGGATTCTGGTAAGAAATTGAATTTTGAATTGAAAGGATCTAATCGATAACCTTTCAAAAGATCCAGTCATTGTTACTCTAAACGATCCTTCACCATTTGAATCACTAATAGTTTATGACGTTGAATATTCTTGCGTTGCTACATTCGCTCCTAATTGTGAATTCAAGTCAGTTGAAGATGGTAAGAAATGCAATATGTTAGAGTGCATTATATAAGATAAATAAAATTATTTTTAAAGAATTTTGCAAATTCTTTGGCCAACATTTGTAGGAGCGCTTTTACCGCAAAACTCGTTTCCGTTTACAAGATTTGAAGTAGGAAAACAAGCCGTCAATATCAGTTTTTCTGTGAAAGGAACGAATTCCAACTGGAGGGTGCGTTTACATTTCAACAAGATTAAACACTCATTGTATTGGAAATTTGATGACACATATTTTAGTTTACGTTTCCAAGTGACATTAGATTTATATCACCATTAATTTGATCGAAATTACTATTTTTACTTTCGTACATTTCATAAATTTTAGGTCAATTTGATAAAGGAAAAACAGATACAGTGTTCATGGAATGGGAAAATTGTGGATGCGAAAAACAACCTTAATAATTGCGGTAAGCAGATTCGAATTAGAATGAAAATTATATTAAAGTGGATTAATTGCACCTTTTGCAAATTTAACAGGCAACCTGATCGAAAACACGAAGCTAAATCAGTTGGATTACACCTTTGAGTACAAACGTGAAAATTACGAAGAATTCACACATTTTCTAATTGAAAGTCCTTCGTCAGTGGTAGGGATTTCTGTTTATTGGACAAGAAAAGGTATTGCATGTTCTAAACAAATCATATTTTTCTTGTTAAATTTGACTACCCGAAAATTCCTGTCCTTTTAGGCCCGTCGCCTGATGTAGTGGAATGCTCAAGTGGGTTTCAATCATTTCTTTTTAATCTCTTTTCAAATAAATTGTAATTAAATTATTTTGTTTGCAAACAGAATATGTATCTTCTACGACAACAAGTACGCCCTTTCAATACTTATCATTTCCTGAAAAATACAATTTGAATTTTTTTCTTCGAACAGATGGAAAACATTGTAAACTTAAAATCTAAGTACTGATGAACAATTTGCTAAATCAAAATTATTAATTTGAAATTGGCAATCGGTGACATTGATTAGTAACTTCGATAGTTTATTCTGTAAAATTGCGATAGATGAAAAGCCTTAAATGTTTGTGGAATTTGAATGATACACCTCTTGTTCTTATATTTGGTCAGAACATTTGATGAGGATGGCAGTTCTTACTTACTTGAAAAGCTCTACAATCACTGAAATTTTGATGTTTTTTCAGAGACGACAACAAGCGGTGGTAAGTCAGCGTTTGCATGTTTTGCGATTCGCGTATATTGCGGCGTACTATACTGTTCGATGGACGTTCCATGAGCTTAGGTATAATTATTAAAATTTAAATTAAAATATGATTTGTGCTCCTTGAAAGTTTATTTCCATGGAGATCGTAGTAATTTGAAGTTCAACTGTTGACAGGGTTCTTCGAATTTATTACCTTAAATATAAGGCAAATTGAGAAATTGAATAGAACCTTGCGTTAGTTAAATTTAAACACAATTTCATACATTCAAACATCCTTAACATTTTTCAATAAAACAGCTTTCACAACTAGTCACACTTTCTCAGGANTCGAATAGATGGGAAACATTATAAGCCTGAATTAAAGTACTGATGAACAATTTGGCAAAATCGGAATAATTAAGTTGAAATTTGCAATTCGTGACTTTGTTTAGTAGCTCAATTCGTTTATTCTTTAAAAATGCGATGAAGGAAATGCCATTAATGTTTGTGAAATTTAAAAGTTACACCTCTTGTTCTAATATTTGGTCAGAACATTTGATGAGGATGGCAGTTCTTATTTACTTGAAAAGCTCTACAATCACTGAAATTTTGATGTTTTTTCAGAGACGACAACAAGCGGTGGTAAGTCAGCGTTTGCATTTCTTCATACTTGCGAATGAGTCTATCAATTCCTGCATTGGAATTTAAAAGATACACCTCTTGTTCTTATATTTGGTCAGAACATTTGATGAGGATGGCAGTTCTCACTACAATCACTGAAATTTTGATGTTTTTTCAGAGACGACAACAAGCGGTGGTAAGTCAGCGTTTGCATGTATTCCGATTTGCGTATATTGCGGCGTACTATACTGTTCGATGGACGTTCCATGAGCTTATGTATAATGATTAAAATTAAATTTAAAATATGATTGGTGCTACTTGAAAGTGCATTTCCCTGGAGATCGTAGTACTTTGAAGTTGAATTGATGACAGGTTTCTTCAAATTTATTACCTCAAATTTGAGGCAAATTAAGGAAGTGATTAGACCCATGCGTAAGATTTAAGCAAAATTTCATACTTTCTAACATTTCTAACTTTTTTCAACAAAATAGCTTGCGCAACTAGTCACACTTTCTCAGGCAAGTTCCTCATTTTATTCGTCTTGGCACATTTGCTCTTGTTATTTTTTAACTGCTCTCTAAGTATTTTGCAATGTCTAAATTANCGTTTCCAAGTGACATTAGATTTAGTTCACCATTAATTTGATCGAAATTAATATTTTTACTTTCGTACATTTCATAAATTTTAGGTCAATTTGATAAAGGAAAAACAGATACAGTGTTCATGGAATGGGAAAATTGTGGATGCGAAAAACAACCTTAATAATTGCGGTAAGCAGATTCGAATTAGAATGAAAATTATATTAAAGTGGATTAATTGCACCTTTTGCAAATTTAACAGGCAACCTGATAGAAAACATGAAACTAAATCAGTTGGATTACACCTTTGAGTACAAACGTGAAAATTACGAAGAATTCACACATTTTCTAATTGAAAGTCCTTCGTCAATGGTAGGGATTTCTGTTTATTGGACAAGAGAAGGTATTGCATGTTCTAAACAAATCATATTTTTCTTGTTAAATTTGACTACCCAAAAATTCCTGCCCTTTTAGGCCCGTCGCCTGATGTAGTGGAATGCTCAAGTGGGTTTCAATCATTTCTTTTCAATCTCTTTTCAAACGAATCGGAATTAATTTGATGTGTTTGCAAACAGAATATATGTCTTCTACGACAGCAAGTACGCTCTTTCAATGCTTATCATTTCATAAAAAACAATTTGAATTTTTCTTCGAATAGATGGGAAACATTATAAGCCTGAATTAAAGTACTGGTGAACAATTTGGCAAAATCGGAATAATTAAGTTAAAATTTGCAATTCGTGACTTTGTTTAGTAGCTCAATTCGTTTATTCTTTAAAAATGCGATGAAGGAAATGCCATTAATGTTTGTGAAATTTAAAAGTTACACCTCTTGTTCTAATATTTGCTCAGAACATTTGATGAGGACGGCAGTTCTTACTAATGTAAAAAGCTCTTCAATCACTGAAATTTTGGTATTTTTTTCAGAGACGACGACAAGCGGTGGTAAGTCAGCGTTTGCATGTATTCCGATTTGCGTATATTGCGGCGTACTATACTGTTCGATGGACGTTCCATGAGCTGATTAATATTTAAATTAAAATATGATTGGTGCTCCTTGAAAGTTTATTTCCATGGAGATCGTAGTACTTTGAAGTTGAATTGATGACAGAGTTCTTCGAATTTATTACTTTAAATATGAGGCAAATTGAGGAAGTGATTAGGCCCTTGCGTTAGTTAAATTTAAACACAATTTCATACATTCAAACATCCTTAACATTTTTCAATAAAACAGCTTTCACAACTAGTCACACTTTCTCAGGAAAGTTTCTCATTTTATCCGATTTGACACATTTAACTTGTAAATTTTAACTGTTCTCTAAATCATTCAATAATTGACTATATCTTATACAAATTTTTATTAACAAGAATATGGCTGCCACCATTGTTCTTATTACAAATTGTGTTTGCATCAAACTATTCGATAAAAATTGATTAGCATATTAATGTGGGATTTGTGAAAATGTGATTATTAGAGATAATGGCTGAAACTTGAAAATAATAAAGTAGATATAATCGTAAAAAAACTGAATTTTACGATTAAAAATTGCCATAATTAAGATTAATATTCGTGCAAAGCAAAGCACTAGGGTCTTTTCAAAAAAGCTCTACCAGTGAAACCCTTTGAAGTTTGAAATTCTAATTCAAATTATTTACATTTTAATGACTAATTTGCTGAAATGTCGTGGCTACAGAAATTCACTGAAATTGTTAAAAAATAGTTTAGTGCATGAAAACATATGAGGGGAAATAAAACGACTTAATAATTGGAAAATTTGGATAAAAAATCGTGTAGAGAAGAACATTTGGTTCAACAATTTTTTTGCCATAGAGTCAAGGAGAGTTGATCATTGCAATTTATTTGAGAAATGGGATCTAACGGTGCAACCCCTTTTAAAACACGGAATCCCGGTTCAAAGATCAAAATGGTGCGGGAGTATGCGCTGAAAAAGTGTGTAGGGGTATTGTGGCAGGCATTTGCGTTGAACTTCAGTCAAACATATTTCAAATGTTTGATTGTTAATGAAATTCATTAAGAAATTAGAATGAATACCAGCTAGAGCACTCGTTCACATCGATAGGAGAAAATATTGAGACGAACTCACATTTCGTCTTTTAATGTCACCAACGATTACCATAGAAAACGACAGCCTTAACGATGTCGCATTTGTTTAATGATTGAATCGTATACTATTAGGTTGGCAACTAAGTCATTGCTGATTTCAAATAAGAAGGCAAATTCGGAATTTTTGTTTAAAAGTATAACTTTATTCAATTAGATATTAGCCGTTTTTGTCGATGACCTTTTCCCATCGTTCTGGCAGGGTAAAAATTCCCTGTTCGTAAAATTTCTGGTCTTTGCTATTAAAAAACTGAATTAGGTGTGATCCGACATCATCCGCGTTGTTAAAAATTTACCATTTAAAGAGTTTTGCATGGAACGAACCAAATGGTAATCCGAAGGCGCAAGGTCAGGGCTATATGGTGGGTGTGACAAAACATCCCAACTCAGTTCCAATAATTTCTGCCGAGTAACCAAAGATGGGTGGGGCCTTGCGTTATCATGATGGAAAACAACACCCTTCCGCCGATTTGATAATGCAGCCGGCCGCTTATCTTCAATTGCGTCCTTCAGTTTTTTGAGTTCTTCAACATACACATTTGAATTTATCGTTTGGTTTTGCGGCATGGGTTCAAAATACAAAATTCCTTTGTGATCCCACCAGACTGACAGCATAATCTTTTTTGGTGAATCTCTGCTTTTGATACTGTTTGGGCTGGTTGATCTTGCTTCACCCATGATCTCTTGCGAGTAACATTGTTATAAACTATCCACTTTTCGCCGCCAGTAACTAGGTTCTTCAGAAATGGATCATTCTCATTGGGTTTCAGTAGCGGCGAATGACAGATGCTAATCCGTTGCGTCAAATGAATTTCCTTTAACTGTTGAGGGATTCATAAATCAAGTTTCTTGACATAACCAANATTCATTGGTGAATTCGAATGAATACCAGCTAGAGCACTCGTTCTCATCGCTAGGAGACAATATTGGGACAAACTCACATTTCCTCTTTTGATCTCACCATCGATTAACATAGAAAAAGTCTTCCTTTATGATAGAGCATTTGTTAAGTGGTTGATTTGTTTACTAAATAGACCCCAGTGTAACGCAAATGTTGATGTTTTCAGAGACGTCAACAAGCGATGGTAAGTCGGCATTTGCAAAATTTACATTTGCATATACTGTAGTATAATGATTGTTTTCGTGTAAGTTTCAAAAGCTTAGACACAAGAGTTAACGATTAATTATTCATCAATTTTTTTTAAACATTCGAAATTTTATTACCATGGGCATCATACTACTTTGAAGTTTAAATAAAAGAATGTTTTTTTTCAAATTTATGACCTAAAATATGGAACATATTTAGAAATTGATTAGACTCATACATTCAAATGGGGCTAACTTGCATTATTTTCTCCTTCAACAATATAGCTTCCACAACTGGAATCATTTTCTCACGCAAGTTTCTCACTTTGTCTGCATTTGCATATATCCATTAGAAATGTTGCAATAGTTCTCAACATTCATTTTTCGCACTTTATTTAGTTCTTCTTGGCATGATTCAATGGGTCTTCCAGTAATTGTACTTGCCTTGATGAAAATGTTAACATTTGTCCTAAGATAATTTACAGTTTTGGCACATCGATAACATCTCTTTCTCAACAAAACATTGCCTACTATCATTATCCTTGGAAATAAATCTTTACCTATTAAAAAAACATTGTATAGAACTATGTGTTTAATAAAAATTAATGTCTTAATTGCTTAAAATTCATTATCATTTGTGTTTTCTAGGGTAGTATCCTTGTACATTAAAAGCTGGTTCGGACTTTAACAGACCATAGAAAATATTTGGAATGCATTTTTTGTGGTATTGACAACCATTCATTTTTGTCGCATCACTTTCCGTTGTCTCCTGAGCGACTTTTAATTGGTTAGGTAGGAGATTGGTCTCCCAAATTTCGTTGAAAGTGTCGGCATGGTTTTCTTGACTTTTGACTCCATTATAATTAGAAATTTCTGATGAAACCGCCTTCAACAGGAGACATTTTGCACATTAGCTATTTTATCACAGCATTGAGTTCGCAAGGTCAGTATGGTTCAGTAAGTACATTATTTGGTATTGTTGTGTCTTCTTTAATTTCACCAAACTGTCTTACTTGTATCTTTAAAACACTTGAAGATTTTCGGAAAAAAGGTATTCGTTTGATTGTGGGAATAGAACCTCGCAAAGCAGTTTGCTATTTCGAAGTCGGTGGTAAGCAGTTCTTTCTTGGGACTTTCCCTGTTGTTTTTGGGGGTTACCCGGAATTCGAAAGTGCATTGGCACCCAGTGAGATGTAGTTTCAGGAGTTCTTCATTCGCGTCATCTCACGCCTCTCGCACCTTTTGCAATCCAAAAGCCCAATTGGTAGAGTGCCAATTGATGTGGTAAATTGAGCGGTACAATTTGACTACGACTGTATGGCAAGCATTGTGTGAGAATATAAAAGTAAGAAATGTGATAAATTCCATATGAGAATAGCTGGAACAGTGCGTTTAATCACCAATTTTGTGATGACGACAAGAGAACAACATTAAATTTTCATTTAGAATGAGTACTATCTGCA
The DNA here is from genome assembly GCA_900617975.1 of Rodentolepis nana. Lineage (NCBI taxonomy): Eukaryota > Metazoa > Platyhelminthes > Cestoda > Cyclophyllidea > Hymenolepididae > Rodentolepis > Rodentolepis nana. Next base: position 41,921 of record UZAE01012160.1, read on the forward strand.
ATTAAAAACCTATTAGCTTCAAGCCAATAATGTTTCATGTAAAGTTTGCATATATGATTGATTTAAACCTTCTATCAATCATTCAATTATCGTCTTTTTGCCAATCATGCTGTTCTAGTTCGATTGCAATCTGCTGCACACAGTTCATATTGTTTCAAACTCGAAATAGTTATTTGACTGACGACTGTGTGGGAATAAAAAATGTACGTAATATGAACCAATATGATTCTTCTGTGATAACACGTATGAAGCCTTCATTAAGTGGAAGAGATTCGTCCAGTTCCAATCAGCCAATCAGAACTCCGATTGTGCGTGAATGAAACCATACAAGTCCAGGCGTGATAGCCTATAGGAGTGCGTTAGTAATGCAGAGATGTGGATTTACTGATATAAACCAGTTTCATCAAATTCCGATTTTAATGCACCATTTGCTACTAAGTTCGGTTAGTAATAATGAAATTTGTATTCTTNTATGTCATTGAATAATTAAAAAGTATTGAACATTTGTTCCTATAAGATCCATGCATGTTCTATGGATTCGTTCCCGTTGTCGCCACATATTTCTAAAAGGCTGATTTTACTAACTTAATGAACAAACCAAATACGTTTCGATTGAATTCGTTAAGGCACAAGAAATTTCCTGATGATTGCATGAAGAGCAAATAGCCGGAAATATTTAACTCGGATTAGGCATGTGGCCTACACATTAGAATGAAAAATGACCCCTCCAAAAATCGACCACTTTGTGTTAGAATCAATTGACGGGCACCCAGTGAGTCAGAACGTTTGCTAATCTAAAATAGACAGTCAATTGGGAATATTATTATTCCAAATAGCAGAATAATGATAATTTTCATTAGCCTCTTAGTTCACCTCATCTATCCCCACACAACTATAGCTTAAATTGCTTAACAGAGATGGATATGCAAAAACATATGTTCAAATTGGCTCTAATTTATGAAATTGTTAGTTAAAAATGAAAATTGTGACATGCGTACGATTATCAATTCTACAGGTAAAATAGTTTAATCGTTCGCCGAATAAGGATCATGTATTATTCAAGTTCGCTGCACCTGAGGTCTTGAATTCTCTTCAGATTAACGTCTTCATTGTGTGGAAAAATATCGGTCGGTCTATGCTTTGCAAAATTGCTGTCCTCTTCTTAACAAGTGCGTCAGCAAGCTCATTGCCTTTGATGCCACAGTGACCAGGAGTCCATTGCAAGGCCACTGTTTTGCTTTATCTCTCAGTAACTGAGGGGAATTTGCATTCATATATCTAGGCTGTTTTGAGTGGCTCGCTGCTTTTAATTGGGTCTATCACTGATTGTGTGTCCAAAAGAATTACTACTTTGGTGAATTTCGTATCCAGGCAACATAATTGACCTAGTGCTCTCTAAATAGCCACTATTTCGCCTTCTAAAAATTTATCACTTTGTGTTAGAATCGATTGACTGGCACTCAGTGGGTCCGAACGTTTGCTAAACTACAATAGGCAGTCAATTGGGAATATTTTTATTCCAAATAGCAGAATAATGATAATTGTCATTAGCCCCTTAGTTCACCTCATCTATCCCCACACAATCACAGCTTAAATTGCTTAACGGATATGGATAATCAAAAATAAAACAGGAAGGGCACTGTTAAACATGCACAATGGGGTCACCAAAGGATAGTTGATAATTTTGATTTTCAAAAACATCTCAGTTTACATATATTTAGCTGGTGTAGTGGGGTTAATCATTAATTTTGTCATGACGACAAGAGAACATTGTACCTCATTTCCATTTCTCAAATATATCTTAAAAGTATGAAATGTACGAGGGTCAGCATATTACTTTCGATCAAATTAATAATAATTTAAATCCAATGTCTGCTGAAAGCGTATACCAAATTTGTCCTACCAAATTTCCAATACAATGGGCTTTCAATCTTCTTGAATTGTAAACGTACTTTCCAGTCGGGATTCGATCCTTTCACAGAAAAGCTGATATTGACGGCTTGTTTTCCTTCTTCAAATCTTGCAAACGGAAACGATGCTTGCGGTAAAAGCGCTCATACAAATGTTGGTCAAAGAATTTGCAAAATTTTTTAAAAATAAAATTATTTATCTTATATAATTCACGCTAACATATTGCATTTCTTACCATCTTCAACTGACTTGAATTCACAATTAGGAGCAAATGTAGCAACACAAGATTATTCATTTCCATGAACTATCAGTGATTCGAATGGTGAAGAATCGTCAAGTGTAAATGTGACTGGATGTGTAGAAAGGTTACCAATTAGATCCTTCGAATTCGAAATTGGATTATTTACCAGAATCCTTATTGCAAGGTTCCGCGATTTCGGATCTTCCAAGAACGCATTTATTCCCTATGAATTCTATCGCCCCATTGGAGCCATTCAAATATACCTCTACAAACTAAAAGTGGCAACGATGTATGATCCCATTTAAATGAAGTATTTTTACCAAAGTTATGCGCATATAAAAAGCCATTGTGCCTGTTTTGCCACTTGGTGTTGAAACGATTCTTGAACATGTCGAAGCTGACTCAACAGAACCGTCTATTCCAAGTTGAGCGCTAATTTGCAACAAAGACAAAATGAAAAGACTGAAGATCATTGGATTTGGTGCGTTTGTGAATAATTTTCCCAGATTTATGAATCCCTTTTATATGCCAACATTTGGAGTTCGCTCTTTCATGATCCAATAAATATTTACATTCGGTGCGATTTTATTGGTATTTAAACCAGTTTGCCACTTTTTTTATTTAATATCATGTGTGTAAGAATAAAAACGTTGATAAAATCAAATGAACAATTCTATGTTATTCGTTTTTAAATATTCGCCCTCAACTTTTCATTGTAATTCGATGGATCTTAAATATCTTTTAATTAATGCAAATCGAATATCAGAATTTAGTCTAGAGAAGTATTTGAGGATGAAGAAACAATCTAACTCACACTATCGAATTGTTTCTTTCGTGCTGCTACAAATTTCATATTTCGGCGTACCAAATATCGAATTAGATGAGCTGAAAGAAATTTCAGGGTGAGAGTGTGCATCGAAAACCAATTCGTTCTTGAAAACTAATCCATTAACTTTTGAATAATTTAAGCTTTTGTCGGGTTAAATTTTTGCAGACAACTCGAGATGCAACTTTAATTAAGACGAATTCCGTAGAAAAACCAAAAAAATCGGTTTTCAATTTTCTAGTGCGAAAGTGACGCATTAAATGGACGCGAGACCACTGCACAGTCAGTAACGTCAAGTGTTTTAGTCTTGAAATGCAGCTGCCTCCACTAACGAGGCAGTCTGGTGGCGATATCAGAGTCAAGTGGATTGGAACTGAAAATCAATAAGGCGAATGCTCAAAAACTGGACATGGAATATCGCCGAAGCTCAGGTCATTCCACATTCGCCGAGTTAATATTCCACTTGGAACGAAACGATCAATCAAAGCTTATTTGCACACGAGGCAAAAACTGCATTCCAAACATTTTCTTTGGCCCATCAGAGCATAAACCCGCTCTTAAGGTACAAGGATATTACCCTAGAAAAAACCAATGAGTTCACTTATCTCGGAATGACGTTTGACACAAAGCTAACGTGGAAAAGTCACATTGCTAAAATAGCAGAACGCGTCTCCAATAGACTGAATGTCCTGAAGCGTCTTGCTGGTAGCGTATGGGGCTGTGCGCGCTCAAATCTAAACACCACTTACAAGATGTTGATTCAGCCAATAATGTTGTATTGCTGTGAGCCACTCATTACAGCCACAGAGGTGACTCTCAAACCACTCGAGAAGGCACACAACCAAGCATTACGAATTAACAATGGAGGGATAAAAGCAACATCCATTGATGCAATGCTCCAAGTTACAGGAAACACCAAAATAGGCTCCCTTATCAAAGAGAAGGCCTTGATCCTGTATGAGAAACTACTGCGCATTCCCATGGACAAATTCTTCAGCACCTATGAGGATAGACCAAGATATCTGAAAACGCAATCTGGTCTAATACAGAAAGCCATAGAACTTAAGAAAGCGTTACAAATCGATGATCAACCAAAAAGCCTCTCTCTCCCCATGAATCCATTAGCAGACATTGATGTAGTGTGTTGCACCCAACTGCTCGACTTCTTCAGGAAATCAAACACTCCTCCAGGGCAAATGCGCTCACTGGCCCTTGAGACAATCAATGTCAACTATCCTGCAGATCAATGGCTCCAAGTCTTCACTGATGGGTCATACATAGAAAACCAAGCAAACGTTGGTGCAGGTGTCTATTCTGAACTCTTCTCTTTCTACGCAGCAGNATTCCCATGGACAAGTTCTTCAGCACCTATGAGAATAGACCAAGACATCTGAAAACGCAATCTGGTCTAATACAGAAAGCCATAGAACTGAAGAAAGCGTTACAAATCGATGATCAACCAAAAAGCCTCTCTCTCCCCATGAATCCATTAGCAGACATTGATGTAGTGTGTTGCACCCAACTGCTCGACTTCTTCAGGAAATCAAACACTCCTCCAGGGCAAATGCGCTCACTGGCCCTTGAGACAATCAATGTCAACTATCCTTCAGATCAATGGCTCCAAGTCTTCACTGATGGGTAATACATAGAAAACCAAGCAAACGTTGGTGCAGGTGTCTATTCTGAACTCTTCTCTTTCTACGCAGCAGCGGGACATAATAGATCCGGTTTTAAAGGAGAATTAGAGGCCATTAGGATAGCACTATGCCAATTATGTTGCCTGGGTACGAAATTCACCAAAGCGATGATTTTATTTAAACCTTCCATAATTTATGGAATTATCCTTTTGTTGTCAATCATGCTGTTCTAGTTCGATTACAATATGCTGCACACAGTTTATATTGTTTCAAACTCGAAATATTTATTTAATTTGAAAAAGGAGATAGGAATCCACAGTTCCAATATTTTCCTTAAATTGATTGGACGATGTTCATTTAAATAGAATATTTGAGTAATTCGATGTTTAAATTTCATCTTTAATTTTCTTATTTCTAAGCTGCATCAGTAGCTAAGGCATCTTTTCAGAATAAGTGCTTAATTGATCTCTCATTGAACCCAAAAAAATAAGAATTGACAGTGTATTTTCAATTTACATTCACGTACCTAGCAAATGGTGACAAGTTGCAACAAGAGTTCTTTCGACCATTAATATCATAAAGAAGACCTAATTCCATTCATAAAACCCTTTTCAATTAACTTGTCTACAAAGATAATTGGACCCTGTGTAAGATGATCAAATTCGCGGGATATTAAAATTTCGATATAAAGTTAGTGCTGCAAAGGAGCAGTTAATGTGTTTGAAAGGAGATCGAAGCACCATTAAAAAACTCGAGAGTTAATTGGAGGCCATTTAGAAAAGCTCATCTTTATTGATTTTCCTTGTGCTATACGTGTTATTTATTAGGGTCGTTGCACCTATACTAAGCAACTTCAAGAGCTTCGGCAATATTCGATGACCAGATTTTTGAGCATTCGCCTTATTAATTTTCAATTCCAATCCACTTGACTCCGATGTCGCCGACTGACTGCCTCGTTAGTGGAGGCAGCTGTGCTGTTGACTCGCGTCCATTTAATGCAACACTTTCTCATTAGAAAATTGAAACCCAATTTTCTTGGCAACAAGTTGCAGCGAAAGTCCTTTCGAATATTTATATAACAAAGACGATGTGATTCCATGCTAAGTGCCGTCATTGCGTTAAAATGTATAAGTATTCTACATTAAGATTTCGAATAATGTGCCTTAATTAATCAAAAACCATTACAGTTGCGGAAATGGCCAATCACTCAACATTCGAAGTAGAAAATTCAACATATCTTCACATTTGATATCACAATCTTTGTGAGCACAAGGAAACATTGGTTTTCTATGCACAATCACACTTTTTAATTTCTAATAACTAATCTTAATCGATTTTTGTCTCGTGATACGCGATATCTATGGGTCTCGTTACACCTATTCTATGCAACGTCGAAAGATAAAACGTGATTTTCAGCAATGTACAGATAAAAATTTCATTGTTTAATTTATACAGGTCACATTTTAGAGTCAATTTCTCTATTTTAACCAATTCAGCGTGAAATATAGATTTGATCACAAAAAAATACAAAATATATCCAACAACTATCTGAATATAACATGATCACTTTCTTTGAACGGAATCTAACATTGTTTGTTAATTATTATTAAATCGTATTTTTCCACTTCATATACAAACACGACGTTTCTGCAAATTTTTCATTAATATCTTGAACATTTTTATTGAAAACGTGGTTTTNAGCAAAGATTTTCTAGTTGTTGGCACACAAAGATTATTTTCTAAGAACATTGATCAGAAGGCAACTTTGTGTTGCATTACCTAAGAAGTTCATTCATGTAGGAAAGAATTTTTGATTTCAAACGTCTATTCAGAAAGTTTGCTTGGAAAATAAATAAAGACAATTATTAAAGAAGAAAGTCATTTGATTGAGACACTTGATTCGTAAAAATATTGTCCGAAAATGTTGCACACTCTACGGCAACATGCTTGCCAATTTACCAACAAAGACATGATGCAATTTTTGTTTAATAAAAACGAAAAATTAAATATTAAATAATATTCTCCTTGATTGAAAAAAAATTTTTATAATGACCCAATTGTTTTAGTATCCAAGAATATTGACTTCAATTATTTTATTCACTAAATGTTGTGATTCAATTTACATAAATCGATGAACTAAAAGATTTTACTATTTCAGTGCAAAAGAAATGAGATTTCTGCAATTCAAACATTAATTTTTATTGATTTGTATCGAATAGTTAGTTCTAAATAACGATTTTTAATACGTAAAGATTTATTTTCAAGGATAATGATAGTAAGCAATGCTTTGTAAAGAAGGAGATTTTAAAGATTTGCCAAAACTGTAAGTTATCTTAGGAAAAATGTTAACATTTTCATCAAGGCAAGTACAATTACTGGAAGACCCATTGAATCATGCCAAGAAGAACTAAATAAAGTGCAAAAAATAAATGTTGAGAACTATTGCAACATTTCTAATGGATATATGCAAATGCAGACAAAGTGAGAAACTTGCGTGAGAAAATGATTCCAGTTGTGGAAGCTATTTTGTTGAAGGAGAAAATAATGCAAGTTAAATAATGCAAGTTAGAAATGTTTGAATGTATAAAATTTTGAATAAATTTAATTAACGCACGGGCCTAATCACTTTCTAAATATGCCTTATATTTGAGGTAATAAGTTGTAAGAACAATTTCAATAGTTGAAATTCAAAGTACTATGATCTTCATGGAAATAAAATTTCAAATCTTAAAAATCGTATTAAATAGTTAATCAATAACCTCCATCAGTAAGGTTTATGCTGTAATATACGCAAGTGTGAATTCATGCAAATGACGACTTACCATCGCTTGTTGTCGTCTCTGAAAACATCAACATTTGCGTTACACTGGGGTCTATTTAGTATACAAACCAACCACTAAACAAATGCGACATCATTAAGGGAGACTTTTACTATGGTAATCGATGGTGCGATTAAAAGAGTAAAATGTGAGCTTGTCCCAATATTGTCTCCTAGCGATGAGAACGAATGCTCTGCCTGGTATTCATTCGAATTTCCCAATGAATGTCATTAATAATAAAACAGTTGAAATACGTCTGACTGAAGTTCAACGCAGATGCCTGCCACAATTACCCAACGCACTTTATC
>UZAE01012161.1:0-21211 GCA_900617975.1 Rodentolepis nana
TTGACTTCTGACTCCAAACCACCATCACCCCACTGCATGTCATATTCGGCTACATCTGTAGTACTCACCTCACCTTTTTTCTACCTTTGTCTGTCTCTTTTGCATCTTTGAAACGCTCTTCTCTCCCATCCCCCTCTCGGCTTTTTTCACTGTGATGTTCCTTCCCCTCTGTGGAGTCTGAAGTCAACTAAAGTGCTAATGATAACTATCAAGATGCCTGCTATTTTATATAAATAAATAAACTCTCTACCCAAAATAAGCACGGCATTGAAAGATGGCAAAATTGTATCTAGTTACGGCCTTCCCAAAAAATATGGTCAATGATTAATCTGTCCAACCTGCTAACAATAATGATTTGCTATTCTTTGAGGGGTCTTTAGAATCGAACAAAGTCTAAATATTTAAAAAATCAACATTCCTTTAGAATCCCGAGCGACTAAGTATTTGACCCAGTCAAATTTACACAAATAAAAAATATGAATTCGCATTTCATTCTTACCGCTGTGATATCCACCCCTTCTGCTGTTGTTTGCGCAAAATTGGAAATATTATCTGGTGCAGTAACTAAATTTCCCATAGTTTTCCTTCCAATTTTTTGGTTGAAGTTTATTGAACAATCGTGTACATCTTGAAGGCACTGCATTTGATACAGTTCCAATTATCGCCAACTATTCATACGCACATCGAAGTGGGATTAGTAATGTCCAATGATAGTGAAGTTGGAAACGTTATGGATCGTGATTCACCAGTAAAAAACGAGCTAAGTGAAAGAGAAATGCGTGCATGCTTCATGAGGGTGGAGGGAGGGGGGGGGGGAAGTAGCGAGCACCTGCCACCAAGATGCCATCAATGTCGAATTACTTGGTCTTGGTTTGTTAATGAGATAATCAACTTAACCTTATGTTATTTGCATACACTTTGGGTTGGAAAAGAGTTACGCTGAAGGGACGGAATTGCCATTTTGAGCGACGATATACTAATTCAGTACAATACGGTTTAAAGGAAGTTGGAAGTCGGCATAGAAATTTAAATCTATTTATTCAGCCTGTATGTTTACTCCTTTTGAATAATCCGCTATTCCTATTCTACTGTTCCCTTATTCAAGTTCCAGCATTCTGGCACTGCTTGCCATATGAATTCATGCGTTTGACATGTGGAGATCATGAGTCAGTTTAGTTATTTAGATTGTAGGTCAAACGCCGCAAACCAATCGTCTTCCTTCCTAATGGTGAGGACAGAAATGATTGGAACACAGCAGAGGTCAATAGAGTTTACCTTTCATATTCCTGCTATAAGCGATCAAGCCTGGAATCATTATCATAATGTAGAAGTAATCATAAGCAGATCTTGTTGAAAGGCAAACACACTAGGTTATTGAACTTAATTTCTAGAAGGCATTTCGAAATTATACGTTTCCCATCACAGCACTGCTTTCTGTTCGATTTCACTTGGCCTCCCACTTCTCAGGAGTTCATGTTTCTTGGTGGTGTTTCTTTCACCTTCGGTCCATGTCCTGCTGCGTTTATATTTAATCCTAAAGAGAAGTACTTTGTCAAGTGAATGACGCAGAGTACTCTCTAAACACCCTGTCCATCTCATATCTGGAGGTTTGAAGCCTGTGGAGTAATTTCACAAAGTAAAAGGACAAAAGAAACTCTAGATGACTTCAACATTGCTCTTACGTAGGTAAGTAATTAGGGGTATGATTGGTTCCCGTATCATACTTTTAACAGCCCTTAGAGTAAACACTTATTAGGTCACATTGCGATCCTTAATTTGTTAGTTTTATTTAACAAAAATTATTTCACAGCCAGATTGGTAAGTTATTCACAGATTGAGGCCTGGCAGGTGTTCATTTGGACACGCAGGTTGTTATGAGCAGAGGGTGGTAGTGGAGACCAGATTTTCTAGCTCTGCACCTGGATATAGGGGTCAAGTCCACTGACGTGGAATTTGTGAAATGTGACAAGTGAAGGGAGGGGGGAGAGGGATGGGTGGGTAAAATGCCATCTAAATATCATGTATTTACTGACTGGGATTTAAATGCACCTGGTAGTGAAAAGGGGTGAACAAATCAGTGAGACAATGGTCAAGGGGGGAGAGAGCATGTCCAAGACAAAAGTTCCAATTTGGATAGCCACGATGAACGACCTAATAATCGCATTTATCAAAACAATTCAATGACTGTCCATAAATGAATTCTTCATAAGGAGGCATGTATTCACACCCATAGACTAGCCCATCTATAAGTTTTGCGATGTGCCTGTCGCAAATTGATTCTAACAATATTTTCTATTGGTTCGATATTTCAAATTGACTATCAACAAATTAAAAGATAAGAAAGTGGAACGGGAGACTTAAAGGCAGGGACATACGGTTCGATAACTTAAATGAAAATTCACTTTTTTCTACGGAGGTATTTCAAGTGCGGTGCGTGCGATAGACTTACCTCCACGTGGTGCACCCTGGGCAACGTATATTCATACGGCAAAAAGTCTCTTAACTGGCAGTTGACTTCTCACTTCAAACTACCATCACCCCACTCTATGCCATATTCGACTATTTCCACAGTACTCACCTCACCTTTTTTCTACCTTTGTGTTTGTTTCTTTTACATTTGTGAATCACTCTTCTATCCCCGCCTCTCGTCTTTTTTCACTTTGATGTTCCTTCCCCTCTGTGAAGTCTGAAGTCAACTAAAGGGCTAATGATAACTATCAGAACGCCTGCCATTTGATTTAAATAAATAAATATTTCAAGTGCTGCCAGCAATTTCTCTAGAACCGAAGGATCCACAGCTCATCGTGCCCTCTTGGTTACTGATTTATTAGAAAGTAAAGTAAGAATACTTCCTTTTAATTAAGATTAACGACAAAGGGGTTAGATTTTGTTGCTTTCCATGATAAGGCAATGATTTTTTTTACAACTGCTGAACATGAACAGCCTCTAAACACGAGGAAATGTAAATCAGTTTTGTCAATGAACTGTGATCTCAAGCAAAGGGAAAGAAGATCAGACAACCAGAAGGATTTTGTTGATCGTGGATCTTAACTCCTCCCCCCCCCCCCAATTTGACCGTTTTGCACCAACTAAATGAGAATCAATATGAAGAATTCTAAACCTAGAGAAGAGGGTTGCCTTTTTCTCGTTGTGATCGACCTGAAAGTGCAGTCTGATTGCCAATACGTTGTTAATTGGTGTTCTGTCACTAAGAAGTTTGCCATCGTAGCTGATACCTCGCAAATAGCCCTTGAATAAACCTTGGTTACCCTTTCTGAAGAAAACCCCAAGTGCAAAATGGCTCCTGAGCTTATGACGCGAAAGCGTTTATTGCATTTATAAACAAACTACCAGCATAATTAAACACGAAATAAAATCAATATTATTAATAACGTTCACTTAACACGCTTTAATGTGGCCAAGATGAGAGAGACGCGTTGAGACATGTTAAAGGTGTGAGTGGAAGTTCCTGGGGGGACACAATCAACACTTGTTGCATGTTCAATAAGTTGTTAATCTTAATATTTCATGTTTACCACTTTTAAATGCGACACCGCTTTAATTTTCTGTATTCATACTGGATGTCTTTTATCTCGGCCACCCGGAATTAAGATCGTGTATCCGGTTCTGGTATTCGGATTCGCATGGCTTATATTTGTCCCTGGTACAATTACAAGGGAAATCAAAGTGCTGGTTAGCTTCCATGTGGGCTGATCATCTCTACCACAAACGCCAATTATCAATAGCTAGTAGTTATCTTAAATAACTCTTTGTCTTGGAGAATTGTTTTTTGCTTTCTGGAAGTCGGTTTTTCGCAAGAAGTGGTTTTGGATAGTGAATTCAATTAACTATGGCAACTTTCTTAAAGATTCGATTTAAATGTCTTTATAATTGCGTGGCGTTTCACCAGAGCTATCAGTATCTCATTTCCTTCTTCTGATGTTATGATACTGCTATGATTCACGTATTGATAGATGCCAGTTTTCTTTTTTACTTCAAGGTGGTGATAGGCATCTATCTTGGGGGAATTTTTAGCTCATAAAGTGTAATATATTTTTATGAAGTTGGAAAAGATGGCACCAAGCCAATCATATTAGTTTTTTGCTGCATGTGATGCAAGCCCACTTTCACCAACGAAATAGCAAATCGATTTTTAAGGTAAGATTGGTCATGTTTAATCCGAAATGCCACCTCATTCAGAATTTTAGTAATAGTTTACTTTTACAAAATGAGTCTATTAGTAACAATAGCCATTTACTAAATACAAGGCGTTTCATGAATAGTTCATAATAAAAGCATACATTTACGAATTGATATCCAAAAGACTATTTTAAAAGATACAACTACTCATTAAGCCTAAGTAGAGTATACATTTACCTCTCAATTTTTAAATCCCTCTAATTTACTATGCGCAAGCAATTATGTTGCAGAATAAATATATTATTTATTACAAATTCGGAAAATATTAGATGTCTTATCAAATTGGCGTAGTTGCAAATTGAATGATGGCGCAATAACAGGGCGCTAATTTATCGATTCTAGGCTATGTTACATTTCTAAATAAATTATTGAACTTGTGGCGTGCATTTGTAATAATAATAATAATGTCTTCAGTTACTTATTGCTAAAAAGTGTAGAAAGCTTTTAGACCGTAGCAGACTGCTACACGAATAAGCCTTGACTATACGGAGTAATCTCAATGGCAGATTCTCCTATGTTTAGGAAGGGGGTGTGTGATAGACTTACCTCCACGTGGTGCACCCTGGGCAACGTATACTCATACGGCAAAAAAGTCTATTACCTGGCAGTTGACTTCAAACTACCATGACATCACTATATGTCATATTCGACTACTTCCCCAGTATTCATCCCGCCTTCTTTCCACCTTATCTACCTTCGTCTTTGATGCACTCTTCTGTGTAGCACCTTATCTACCTTCGTCTTTGATGCACTCTTCTGTTCCCCTCCCCTTCTTGAATTTTTTTCACTTTGATGTTCCTCCTCCCCTCTATGAAGCCTGAAGTCAACTAATGGGCTATTGATAACCAACAAAACGCCTGTCATTTGATATAAAAAAATATTATTTAACTGTTTGCCTTGCTCCCCAACCCCTCCCCCCCCTCGTTATTTGCAGGACCGGGATGTAGAACTTGAGCTCAACCATTCCCCATATTTGCCAGCCTTAAAGAGTATTCCCACTCATTGATTGCGTAGCGACGATTGCGAAAACATAACTTTACAGTCTTAAACTTTATTCGATTAACTACAATTTCAATCACGATAAAAAGGACTTTTCACAGCCTGTATAAAAGGAAATATATTCGCACTAATACGTGATAAATCAAGCGTTGTAAACAAAAGTAGAAGGAAATAAGAAGTAACATCAGGAAAGCCCCAATAAGGAAGGTGACAAAAAGGGGTGGGGGGGGGGGGGGGGTGGGAGAAGGTAGAAAAGGTTTTTTCTTCAAGACACAAATTGAAAGGCTTAAAAATAAATACTTCTAGAAGAAACAGGGCCGAGAGCTCGTGGAATATACGAAAGCGCCTGGCTAAGATGCTGCTACGTACTGAGAATGTGTTCCGCATTAGCCGATGGTACTCTACTCCTATCCGTAGTAACCGAAATTTCAACCTCCGTGTTCTGAAAGGCGAGGATAAAATAAATTTTAAATTAGTGCTCAGAACTATTATCCCAACACTAATATAATAATGTTAAAACACGCGGGAAATTAGGTGTTGGGGAATGAAAGACGTTAGAGGGCAGAGTGAGATGGAAGGCAGTAAGTTACATCAAAAGGATTCGAATCGACCGAGGTGACACTTGGACACTCTTCCATCCGGATGTCTTCCTGCGCAGGTTTTCTCTATCCAACATAATTCCGAAGATCACTCTCAATCATTACACCATCACAAAATATGAGTGATTTGTGCACAATTTTAATGCAAGGGAATGAGCCTTAGAATACTTACTCGTTTCTTACTTTGAATATCCTTTTTAATTGCGAAGAAAGACTGCAACGAAAACAGCGGTTACATGAGCGCCCTACTTATGGAATTAAGTGGCAGTGGATGACATACCAAGTAGGCGATGAAGGAGAAGTAGAAACAGAAGAGAATGCCCACTACGATATAGGCGGCGAGGTGCCTCGTTAGTCGTGATCGAACGAATATCACAACAAAGAAGAAATTCACCCCAATCACAACCAGAGAAATGGCAATAGACATCACTTTGGAGGCACTGAAATAGGAGAAAATGTAATAGGAAACAGCCTTCATTGGTCTGACATCAGTAAGGTAATGTCTACTACTTATGGTTGGACGCATTACGCTCAAGTTATGTATTAACGCTTATTCAGGATTCATTGATGTTCTAAAGCAGTATAGGTCACCTTGTACTCGCCACTCAATACCACTACCTCTAGCGTTTCCTATGGTTCCAGTGACTCAGTAACAAAGATGAGATTCATGAATTTTGATGGAGATGATCGGGAAGGCGTCCGACAATTATGAATTTTACTTAGAAGCAATAAGGTAGGGAAGAGGCATTCATAGTTGGAAACACACGAGTGCAAATACAGTTAGCTGGAACCACTTCACAAATCTTATAGACTTTCACTTTCTAAATGATATTACTTGAAATTAAAAAAAAGCATTTTAATCACGCTTAATATAATACCTTTAAATCGACACATGATGACAAATAGTACTTTGAGCACAATCTATGTTTGTCAAACAACAATTAACACCGACAAATTATCAACAGATTACGAGAACTGAATGGCCGAAATTAGCTGCTCAATGCTTAGTTCAATTAAAATAATACTTATAGACATATGCAGAGATATTGCAATAACTATATTATCTCTTTAGAATACTGCGAAAATTACTTCTTTCGGTAAATCAAGTGCAAATACTTCAATAAAACTACCTATACCACTTCATGCCACTCAGTATGATCAACATTTAACACAAAAAAACAGTTGTTAGGCTTGATTTTTTCACGCGCCTACGAATTTCACACGATTTCAAAATTACAAATTTAATCAATTTTTGCCAGTGGTAATGAACTGTTTAATTTCTAGCAATATAATCAATAAACATGAATGATAAAGAATTATAGAGAGCAAAAAGGACACCCATTTTTTAATAGTGATAGAGTTTGCCTGAACTACAACACCGCAGCACATAGCTCAGCAAAAAGGACCCTATCGGCGAGTATTTTTGATAATTAAAACCAATCAGAAATACGCGGTGCTATTCAGGTTACTTTAGGGGGTAGTTGAAAGCAGTATACGCATGAAATTTATGGGTTAATGGAGAGGTGCGAAATAGCCTTATTTATCTAAATAAGGGGAGTGCACTAGATTTACCTCTACGTGGTGCACCCTGGGTAACGTATACTCATACGGTAAAAAAGTCTATTAACTAGTAGTTGACTGATAACTTTAAACTATCATGGGCCGACTGTATGTCATATTCGACTACTTTCCCAGTACTCACTTCACCTTTTTTCTACCTTTGTGTCTGTCTCTTTTACATCTTTAAAACACTCTACTGTTCCCCCTCCCCTCTCGACTTTTTTCAATTTGATGTTCCTTCCCCTCCGAGAAGCCTGAAGTCAACTAAAGGGCTAATGATAATTATCAAAACGCCTGCCATTTGATTTGAATTTCTTCAAATAGACTACTGCTCTCAACCTACATGGAAGCCCAAAAAGCAACATATTGGAAATTAGGAAGAGACGGACGTGCATCTAATCATACTACGTTTTATGGCTCATTCTGGAATTTAAGTAAATTATACCATTATAAACACAAATCTGTAGCCGGCACATCGTACGAATATGAAGAAAAGATGTAGAGATGAGAAAAATGCCATAACTTCAAATAGAACAAGTTTTTACTATTCAAACATGTCATTAGAGTTTCCGTAAAAACATACAACAGTCCGATCATTCTATGAAAGGTTAGGATTAAGACAGGTTGGATTCGCAAACCCTTAAATGGCAAATTTTGCGATCAGAGTCAACATAAAATTTGTAATTAAACTGAATTGGAAACCTGTTCAGATCATAGAAGTTTTACAAGAGGTTTATGGGGACTCTGCACCAAGTAGAGTAATCATTTACGATTGGATTAAGGCCTTCAAAGAGGCAAGAATGCAATTTGAAGACAATCCACGAGGAAGGACAGAGATGCAACACAGCAAGAAATCAAGAAAGCATCTCTCTTTTTCAGAAACTAGTGGAACAGGGTGGACGAGCTTCCAATGAAGCAGGAATTGCACGCGGATCAACATTTTCAAATCTCACTGAAAATCTTGTCTCTAGCAAGCTCTCGGTGGGCACGCTGGGCGCCAGAAGCGTTGTAGGAACAGGAACCTTCTTTACCAACTTTGGCAAAGTTGGAAGCAAATGAGGATAATCTATTTAAGCACTGTGTTACCGGGCATGAAACTCCGATCTGCCAATTTGATGAAGGAAACTAAATTCTCTCTTGTGCAGAAACTAGTGGAACAGGGTGGGCGAGTAGCCAATGAAATAGGAATCACACGCGGATTGCCTAGAATTAGTGGACAAAATTTCTACGTGAGTTAGAACAGCAATAATAGAAGCCAAGTCTTTCCAAATTCTAAATCTATGGACTTATTGAGACTTGGGGTAGTGAAGTTGGTAGACAAGTGACAGATCCGATTCGGATGCAGCTATAAAATAACCAGACAAAATCATAATTAATTCGCGCACCACTGATTGATCTTTAAAGATTAGCTATTTTGAGAAACCTTTCCAGTCAATAAATTAGATCTATACCTATTCTCTTTCAGACTGAGGTAACTAACGTCTGGGGGGTAGATAGCAGATGATAAAATCATTTTAGAATTGAACTTGAAATTGGCAGTTGAAGTAGATAATACAAGATTTCATTTCAAAAAAAAGTTAGAGCATAAAAAGAATGCAGATCTAACAGATAACTTAAAGTGATGACTTACGTAGAGTTGACGAATGGTCCCATAATCGCTCTGGAGTTGGTAAAGGTAAGAAGTGGAATCACAGCGAAAGGCAGCTGAACGCTCATCAGAACGTTCAGAAGATCATTCATTTCTGTGAGATTCTCAATACCTAGAATTGACAAATTAAAAAACAGTTTACCAGGGGCAAAAAGGAGAAGGGCTCCGTTCCCACATAATACGTGGAAGATGAAGTAATAAAATTAAACACTTTCACACTTCGAAGTGCTCATAAATTAAAAGATAATGAGCATTTCATTGATGCAACAAGATTATTTACATGATAGACAAGTTATTTTGCTACAGTAGGGAGAAAAAAGATTTGACGATGAAAAGATTCGAAAGAGATAAGAGTGACTTATAAGTTAAGTTATAAAAGATCATATTAGTTCGAGAATTAAGTCATCCAACTTCCACTTATTTTTTGTATTTCCAGTCTGAAGTACAGGTAGGAATTCCGAACGACTCTCTGGTTAGGTCAAAGATAAGTGAGTGAATTGTAGCCAGGCTAATTCACTGTAGGGTGTCAAATTTAGACTGACCAGAGAAAGTATTCTACTCGAACAACTTCACTCCAAGCCTTCACTGCGGTTACTCTGTTTTCGTTAATTATCTGCACATAACTTACTTGCCATAAGAAACGCGTGCATGTTCAAACGGATAAAGACTTATTGATTTAAATTCACCACAGAAATGTATGGTGAATTCTATATACTGTAAGTCGGGGTGTGAGATAGACTTACCTCCACGTGGTGCACCCTGGGCAACGTATATTCATACGGCAAAAAGTCTCTTAACTGGCAGTTGACTTCTCACTTCAAATTACCATCACCCCACTCTATGCCATATTCGACTATTTCCACAGTACTCACCTCACCTTTTTTCTACCTTTGTGTTTGTTTCTTTTACATTTGTGAATCACTCTTCTATCCCCGCCTCTCGTCTTTTTTCACTTTGATGTTCCTTCCCCTCTGTGAAGTCTGAAGTCAACTAAAGGGCTAATGATAACCATCAAGACGCCTGCCATTTGATATAAATAAATATATTGTAAGCCACCAAGCAAGTCGATACTAAAAACCTGGAAGTAGACCAGGATCAATACGGAAGTCCGCATACCATCACGCTGATTAATAAGAGTACAGAGCGTGGATCAAGATGGGAAAACAGTTCCTAATGGTCAGATCACCAAGCCCCATATAGTATAGTAGCACATATTGGAAACCATTAATAGATGGACAAATGGACCCTGGCAAAGTATCCACTTGAGTGAAATGAATCAAGTGAATCGATTTCGATGGCAATTTGTGATCATTTGATACGGTGTGTTGAAAGTGTTCCACAAATACGCAAATACGTATTGAGTTTATTTCGACTCAATCGTGGCACAAAAGCACGTTCAGCACCTACATCGCAAGTTTCTTCAAGTGGTAGGCCGCAAAATTAATAGTGCTTAAATATTAAGTTCGCAAGGAAATCTCATACCCAATGAGGCCCCCTATTAAACCTTATAACCGATAGGAAGCAGAAACACTTGAAAATTAATCTAGACGAAGTACGGTATCATACTAACGGCAAGTACTCGAAATTTTATTAAATTTAATGTCTTATCAATTAATCGCAGGAGTATACTCACTTCACCAAGTGGGAAATGAGGCTGTCATAAAGTCAAAGGCTGAAATAAACTAAAGAATTTGGATAAATTTAAAGCATTTATTAAGGTGGCCTAAACGAACCTTCAAAAAATGTTACTATGAGAGTTGGGAGAATGGCAATGGATCGAGTAACAAGAAGTCTTTGCCACTGTTTCCACCTCAGATTCAGAAATCCCTCCATAGCGTATTGGCCCGCATAGGTTCCAGTCATTGTTGAAGACTGTCCGGCTGCCAAGAGACCGACTGCCCAGACATAGAGTGCAACAATACCAAATTCACAGCCCAAGAATACACCCTATACAAAGATTACAGCACTTGTAAATAATTCTAATATATTTTTTTCTTAAATCAAAGAAATTCTTCGATAGGAGCATCAATGTGAAACCAGGCCATTTCAAAATTCAACACAAAATATAGGCAACACCCAGATATGGATAAAATCTAGAATTGGAGATTAAGATCTACCAGTCCCTTCCCAATTCAGATGCGATGCTGACAATTATTGATATTTTAGCCATTTGACTCAGGCGATTTTTCCAAATATCAATAAGAAATCAAGAAGCTTTAAGAACCGATCCACACACTTAGTAGATTTAGTCAATCAAGAACATTTATAATATTGAGGAGTATTTAACATTTTACTATTTTCTTTGAATACGCTAATACCAGTAATAGGTCCTTTACTCGTTCCAATCTGTGCATAAATAACCTATTTAGCATAAATAGTGATATTACCAGCCAATCAAAATGGCCCTATGATTAAGCTATTCAATCATATATTACTTTCTCATTGTTACCACCCTCAGGGTACAAAATTTTATTGATACTATCCAAAAACCCCAATGATTACATTAGCATGACTTAGTTTTATAAAACTTATAACATATTGCATGGCAAAAAATATGGAAGCACTATATAAACTGAGATTAAACAGATTAATATAAACCTACACCAATGTAGAGATCGACCTGAGTTGGATCAAACTTTCGTGCGGTATCTAGAAAAGACTCTGGAATAGTTTGGCTTGCAGAGCAATTGCTAATCTAAAATATGTGAAACAGAGTTTGTCAGACAAAATGTCAAGAATGAAAAAAAATAGATGCAGCAGTATTCAACTCACAACTTCGGCAACACTTTTTCCGTAGAAGCCTTCACTGAATACCGCCACAACGAAGATATTAATCACCAGGGAAACTCCGAGGGCAATGCAGGCTTCAAGGAAGAAGTAGAAGTTTGCTACTGCAATCTGATATATGGAAGAAGAATAAAGATAACTATTGTCACAATAGAGATCATTCTGCTTTATCAATCAGTCCCACTGATTAAGTCAGAAATTGAATTCAAGTTTTTCATAACTTAGTAAGCCCTACGTCTTGTGGACAAAGTACAGTAACCCACGTGTTGAACAATGAAAAAAGACTATCAGAAAGTGAATACTGCGATTTAACAAAGAACAACATTGGTGACTCGCTGTGGATCGAAATAATAACAACAATTAATAAAATTACAAACGTGTTCAAAAATGAAACGAAATTCCATTAATCCTCTATTAACTAGCTAGTCAATATGAATTGTCGCACTGTTTACTGGGTGTGACCTAATGACTATCAATTTTATTTAAAATCTATCAAGAACATTCAGTGCATTAGCATAATTAGATAATGCACTTTTAAAAGCTCTTTATTAGGAGATTTAAGTAATAGGAAACAGTAATAGCGTGTTTGAAAATAAGACCAGACCAAAGTTGAGCAAAAACTAAGAGAATCTAAAACAAAAGCTATTTTTCAGAAGAGGTTCAAGCCAGTTTGATGTTAACTTTATTGAGATGGCTCCGACTGGCATTGTGCCGTGGTTAGAGCCACCGATGTCACGGACAAAAAAATTGTTGGCAAGGAAAAAATATTAGGTCCACCACGAAAATGAAATGATACATTAAAGAAAATAAGTTTACGAAGATAACACTTCACTTCAGTAAACTCCATTCAAACGATCAACTATTGTTAGTGTCTAACGGCACAAATTATACAAATATGCGACAGGAATTCAACGAGTCGAAATTATGGCCCACATTAAGTATACATTTCTCCACTCAAACAATAATTTGAAGACCTCATGTGAGAATAATCAATTGAGAGAAATCACAAGATTATCGCAGACTTTAAATTAGAGTAAATAATGAGAAGGAAATCGGAGAAATTACCGATCAGATAATTATAGGTCTGTACAGCAAGTAAATTTTGAACTTTAACTATGGAAAAACCTGAATGAACCTGATTAATTTAAAAACCGTCTATTTGGAGGAGTGAATGATTCAAATTAATAGCTTAAGAGAAAAAGTTACTACAAAAGGATTGGCGATCAAATTCTCGCCATTCGACGACACTGTAAAGAAATTAGGCCCGTAATAAAGCAAAAGAACAGGGTGAACACTTGGCGATTTGGGAGCCTTTTAGTAGCCCAATGTCAATTAAGAATTGCAAAGTTAAGGTCTCCTAAATGGGGATTCGGTAAACGTTTATAAAGGATTTATGCAGTTAACATTATGCACTTGAATAGCATTTTTGTTAAAAAATCATCAAAATAGCAAAAAGCCATTAGAATTCCTTTAAAACAAGAAAAAAAGCAACCAAATCTAATAGAAAGTACAATTTGGAAAACTAACAATGGTTAACTAATGAATTCGTTCCCAATGAAATCTTTGGAAGGGACAATATTTGGCATAGATTTAGAACCCATGAACTGCAACAGTAACAATGTAACAGATTTACAAATCCACGGATGAATTCCTATTTGATTACCCTGTAAATATGATTGCTAAACAAGGTTACTCAATTAAAAATGAAAGACATAAACTACTTTATATGATTTTGGTTTCTTGGTTAACTTTGTGGTCTTTGGTCGAAATTAATGTCATTTTTAACCGCAATTATTAACAAGAATTTGGAATAAAACGGGAATCTTAATTTCCCACAAGCAGGAAACGTTAGAACACTGTTGAATACTATTGAAAATAGTAAAATCAGTGAAAACAACCTAATAAATAGTTTAGAGACTAACTACAAAATTTGAACATGTCCAAAATCCTATGACTGTATACAAGCTTCAATTGTACGTCTATGTGCAAATTATTATTCAATATTCACCTGGTTTTAACATAGAGAAAACGAAAAGCTAAGTCAGTAATAGCTGTATATCAACCTCGATAAGCATTATACTTTAAATTCTGTGAAAAAAGGTTAAGTCGTTGTCATTGAGATCACTCTTACCGCTCGATTATCCTTGCGATTAACATCACGGGATTTTACAAGAGCGGAATGGAGGTAGAAATTGTGGGGCATAATTATAGCTCCAATTATTCCCACCGCTTGTTCCAGCTCTGCCCATCCACAGTTGGGACAGGAAGGCACAATGAAGCCTCGGAGCACCTGGGCTTGATTCGGAGCGACAATAATGTACTAGACACCATAAGGTTATGGAACAGGAAGTACCTCATAGCCGAATGTGAAAGCCATAACAGATATCAGAAATCCAAAAAACAATTCTAATTTCCTGAGACCGTAGTTATCAATGAGAAGAAAGGAGAGAGTATCAAGAATGGTGATTAAAACACCACCCCAGAGGGGAATTTTTCCCATGCTCAGAAGGTTAATGGCAATTGAAGTTCCAATGACTTCCTAAAAAGCAGTTTAAGAAAATACGAGGGCAACATACTTGCATATCCGAACCTATAATTGCGATTTCAACCATAACCCAGAGAATAAGGCGAACGGGCTTTGGATACTCCTCATAGCAAATTTCTGCGAGATGTTTACCGGTAACAACGCCAATTCGAGCTGCTAATCGTTGCATGAAAAGACCCATAAGTGTTGACAGAAAAAGAAGCCACAAGAGCTAACAAATAAAGATAAAAAATACAAGAAAGAGCGTACTCGATAGTTGGCAACGGCACCGCTTTGTAAATCTGACTCAATATTTCCTGGATCTAAGTAGGCGATGCTCATAAGGAAACCAGGGCCAGTAAATGCCCATAAAGTGCGACAGTTAAATGAACGCCAAACCTATTAACCGCGTTTATATAAATAATATTCCTACACTAGGAGCCTCTTCGTCGACACTGAGCCGTGAACGAAAACGGACCGTGCCATTTAATCGCTTGGATGGATCAGGTTCTGTGAAATTATTATCATTTTCATCATTTAAAAGAGGAAGTGAATCCTCAGCGGCTATTTAAAACGAAATTATTCTAAAGAAAAGAAACATGCCAATAAAATGATTTGTCGAGCCCATGTCGCATAACACGAGGACGAATATTGAACAAAAGGGTGGGCGAATTCGCGGGGTGAACTAATTTACAACCTTGAAGATATTCTATCAACAATAATGTAATTAAATAATCATGAAATTAAAAAACTATAATTTTACAATACTATGTGAAAATTTTCAATTCTGAAATTTATTGTGTAGAGAGTTTTTCTTGCAAAAAATCATGACGTTTTGATTAAGTGTTCTTATGTTAATGGCTAAAATAAATCATTAAGATATCTGAAACAAGTATACTGCTAACAAATCCGAAAACCACAGCTTAACACTATTGGAAAAATTAGGCCTCCAACCAAGATTCTGCCTTTAATTCCATTCCATAAAATTTATCGTATGTCGTTAGTAAACCACTTCATTACATTTTGTAAACAACGTAATACTTGCATAAATATTTATCGAAATAGGTCAACCACGTTGCTTTTAATCGATTTGCAGTAATTTTGATTAGTTTCTTGTTATCTATTTTCGTATAATATTTTCATGTAGCTTTCATTTTCGGTTGAAAAAATTTACTTGTATTTAATATAAGTTTTAGTAAGAATTAAGTTCTCACTTTATTTCACCTTAGACGGTTAGCTGTTTAATTAATTCACCGAGTAATTCTCGTTTATTAATAATTTTTTAATAAATAGCATCAATACATATAAATGAAGAGATAGAGTTAATTTTCAATTAACGCCAACTGATGATATAGATTATTTACGCATACATTTTGGGTATACGTGAAATATCATATTAATCAATTGTCAAAGTAAAACCGTCTACTTCGATCGACAAATTTTAACAAACAAATTTTACTTCAGCATTCTACTGCTTCAAATACCTTCCTTTTTAAAAGTCTATATTCTTAACAAAGAGTACGGTGTTGACTTACTTCCATTTGGTGAACCCTGGGCAACGTATATTCACACGGCAAAAAAGTCTATAAGCCGCTAGTTAACTTCTCACTTCAAACTACCATGACCTCACTGCATGCCATATTCGTCAACACCACAGTACTCACTTTACCATTTTCTCTACCTTTGTGTCTGTCTCTCTCACATATGTAATCACCCTTTAGTTCTCGAATCCCCATTCCCTCGACTATTGTGACATCGATGATCTTTCCCTCTGTGAAGCCCGAAGTCAACTAAAGGGCTAATGGAAGATATTATATTGCCTGCCATCTGCTATAAATAAATACTCATACCAAAGGATAATGAAACAAGATAGAGAATAGGCTGCATTAAATATATAAATATATATATATTTTTATCGGTAACTTGAGATTGGTATAAATAGTTTAGATCAAGTATTTCTATTTGATTGGTTTTTGCGAATATCAACTTCACTTTACCTTGCGGGAGATTAAGGAGACATATTTGGAAACGTAATAAATTCGATTCGTGAAACTCTATCATAAATACCTATAGAATGACATTTTTCGTTTGAAATCAAACTTATAATCACCATTGCATAATGCATTAAATTGATCATCCATGAATTTATTTATTCGAGAAAAATGGCTCAGATAATTTAGCAAAATTTTCGAAGATTTATGTTATTTTTAGCAGTGGAATAAGACCGATATTTTTGACGAAATTATCTATGCTATATTAAAATTGCTTTTTTAAGTGGGCAGTTTAATTATATGTGAATTCTGAATTTACAGTCATTTATCCGTTTATTTATATATAAGCAATAATGACCTTACGATAGCCTGAACTAAATTTCTGATAGCTACTATTCTACCATTGGCAAGTTTACATAAAACTATTTGTTCAATTCATGTGTTTAATATCGAGTTTGTTGCTTTATTAGCAGCGCCTATTTCATTAAATCCAGACAACGACGGCCGTTGAAGCTCATTTTAAGTTTGTTTTATATTGTATGGGGTGTACGATAGACTTACCTCCACGTGGAATACCCTGGACAACGTATAATCATACGGCGAAAATGCCTATTAACCGGCAGCGGACTTCTGATTTCAAACTACCACGACCACGCTGTTTGTCATGCTACTTCCACAGTACACATCTCACCTTCTTCCTACATTTGCGTCTGTCTTTTGCATCTTTAAAAACCGTCTTCTATTCTCCCCTTCTCAACTTATTTACACTTTGATGTTCCTTCTCCTCTGTGAAGCCTGGAGTCAACTAAAGGGCTAATGATAGCTACCAAAAACGCCTGTCATTTGATATAAATAAATTTTATGTATTATTTTGAAAACTGTGTAGCTTACCATTGTATTTTTTACTGACGGAATATTAAAATCTTCATTCGAAGCCTTTGAATTCGCAGGAAAACATGTTTTCTAGAATGATCATATTTCTCAATTTTATGCCATATTTCTTAACAGGAATAAGCAAACTATAACTTCTCAAAAAATTTAACGTTTAACTTTTTTAATGGACAAAAGAACTTATAATTTTTAAACAAAACTTTAGTCGCATTTGCGTAATAACCTGCTATCTGCAAAGGTCATTTTCGTTTGAATGGTGCGTCATTTTTATCATTAGAATAGGAGGCTATGAGGAAGAGTACCCCGCCTAAAGAGGGCACTTTTAAGTGTAAAGTCTGCCAATTTAGCATAAAGTTCGATGATAAGAGCACGCATCCACGATTTCTCAATCAAGATATTAGGTATAATTCGATAATTGTTATCAGCAACTTTTCCAGCCTACTTGAAGAGGCATATGTCATGCGAGATCCTTTCGTGGATGGTGGAGCCGGAGCAATAATCATTGGAGCTGACTGTTGCGTGTGCAACGATAGTGTTTGTATATCTCCTGTATGATTTGATCTTTTAAATCGTATGTCTTAGGAATGCTCCTTCTTCTACGGAAAGAGATATTGCCAGAAATGTGCACTAAGCAATCTCGATCACTTTCCGGAAGATATGCATAGAGTAATGGATAATTTTACCGTCATATATTAATTTAGGAATTATTGCGCAACTTGAAATCAAAATGAACACCGAGGAGGAAACCAATCCCCTGTATATTATATATATATTTTTTTTCATTATAATATGCCCGCATGATTATAAAACTGGGTAATATCTTGTCTGAATATTTTTAATCCAATGGAGCATATAGTAGTACCTTGGCAGAGTAGACTCACTGTTTTACTATCTTAATTCAAGTATCATGATACACACCGATTCACTTGCATTCATTTTATCTCCAAAGTAGGTAAAACTTCAAAGAGATGATATTCATGGAGTAAAGGAGATTAGTTTGAAATCCAGTTTCTCACTATTTCCTGGAGGACGATAACTGAAATAACAATCTTTATATTGACGAAGAAAAATAACGGAGGAGAAATTCGGAAATGAGATTGATACCATTAGATAAGAATTCACAAATACATAAAGTAGCGACCTGTCTACTTACATTATTACAATTAGTATTGAATTCCGAAATGGGCTGCACCTTTGAAAAGTTCGTAATATCTTAGACACAGAAAGGTAACCTACAATCCTTCAAGATAATGAGATAATGTACCAACTTAGTAATAAAATTAAGCATAGAAAATACTCTAGTAATTTCCTTCGATTACAAAAAGTGCATGTTTGAAGCTATAATAAAAATTATAACAAAAAAATGTGTATGGACTTTATTTTAGATAAGATTATTTCTAAAATAAATCCCATAAATGAGAGGCAGCGAGAGGTAAAGACTCCTTATGATCGGTGAGAGTACGTAGAGGGGAAGCTGATTCTGTGATCCCTGCTGGCTCGTCGCACGTTTCATCAATTTTCACATTAGTACGTGACAGCGGGTCATCCGTCTTCATGTTTCTCTGGACATCAGAGAGAAGCTCATTCAACTCAGGACCAAGATCCTCAAAGGAAACAGAGTAGGGGGACGAAGGGCATGTGTTTGCAAGAAAATCACACGAAATTGACTGGGAAGAAGCGCAAAGTGTTTCATTCGTACGAGCCAAGTACTGCTCGCAAAGATGCACAGTATCGCTAGCAATTTTAACCTAAAGAGATAAGAAGGCCAAATTTCAACCCACTTGGTATATAAGCATTTCCCGTAACAAATCTCGAGCTTGATGTGGTCGGTACTCATTCAAAAGATGGTGTATGTTTATAAATAGCTGCCCAATATGATCAAGTTTCTCTTTGCGCTTGTCAGAACTTGGATCGCGAGTCAGAATATCAAGTAGATCGAGATAATTGGCAAGTATAGAGAAGTTGAGTTTTTTCAATTCAGATTTACGACTACAATTCTATGGAAAAAAGACATAATTAAATATTAAAAAAGCAAAATAAAAAATTAATAAAAAACCTGTTGGTAAATTCGACGAAATCCGAAGGACTCGAGTGGCTTTAAGATAAGGTAATCGGTACTAAAGGGAACACCAAAAGTTTGGTAAGTGGTAGAAATGGGGATTGGCGGTGGTTGCGGAGCAGTACTTTGAGAAACAGCAGAATCAGAGTACTTATCAATAAGCTCCCACGGAGGAACAGGGAAAAGACTAACGCTCGAGGGGGCATCAGGAAGTTTGTTCATATTTTAGATCCTAGTTTAGCGGATGCCTTACGTAAACACGCAATTAAATTGGCAAATTCCTTTTCACACACACCCTGTTTCACTTCAGACTCCTTAACAATGCAACTGGCGTAAGATTTAGACTCCTTCGTACACTTAGATAGGAGAAGCGGATAATTTAGCAGGCGTCCACGAGCAGGCGACATTAAAAATTAAAGGCCAGATGAATTTATTGAGTTTGCGATTTATTTTGATTTTTGACTATATCGCATACAAAACATAAACAAATTTTAACTTTTTTTAAATAAATTTATATAAATTTGAAAATGTGTATGCATCATCAATGTTCATAAATGTGTTTGACTAAGAGAATGAGTTTTAAAAAAAGAAATTAAAATTTAATGTTCAATAAATTTAGTTTGTCAAAAAACTTATTAATCTATTACTTTGTTAAAATATGGGCTGAAAGTGTGCGCTGTTTGACCACACCTGCTTTTATATATCTTTAGTGCACCTTGCATTTTTTCTGACTGCGATGAATGCTCCAGCTTCTTTTGAATCCTTTCTTCTAGTTGAAGGCGAAAAGAAGTAGATTCGTTATTTACTGTTTAGATTTTTAGAGTTTTTATTGAGAAGGATACTCATGTTCCTAATGCGGCTGTTTTCACGTTAAACCGAGAAGACCATACATTGGGCAACATGATTACTCGGTGAGTTGTGAATAAAAATATGTCTGTGTTATTGATAATTTTTACTTGCATTTTTTTCACTTTAGACAGCTTTTAAAGGATCCTCGTGTTCTTTTTGCCGGTTATAAAATTCCTCATCCTTTAGAGCATCGTGTTGTAATTCGCGTCCAAACGACATCCGCAGTTACTCCAGCTGAAGTTTTCTCCTCTGCTATCAGAGATTTGGTTAGTGAAATATCCAGCATCGAAGAGCAATTTCGGGTATGAACGTATATATTAACTGATTCCTCTCTTTTAGTCGACTATCAAATAGGAACGTTTGTGTTTTCTGTAAATACTTTTGATATAAAATTGCCATAATTTTCACCATATTCCTTTTTTCATTACTTTTATCTGGTTATTGCGTGTATGCTCGCTGTTGTCGCTTGAAGCCAGGAGCAAGTGAGGAGTTGTTTTGGGTCCATTGAATTGCGAATATTTTGCAGGATCCTCATTGTTGTAAATAAGTTCCAGAGGGTTGCTATTTAGCATGTCTTCGATTTCCTTTCCAGGTCTGTTTGTGTCCTTGTAGCCCCATCTGGCGGAATGGGTGTTGAAGTCTCCTAATACTACAGTTTTGTGTGAGATGTTCAGAAAGTCAAAGTTGGGACTATTCTTTGGGTGGATTATAGACTTGATATATCTTGAAATGGTTTTGACATTTCCAAACATTTAATCTGATTATTTCGCATATGTCCTGCGTCGAGCCTATACTCTTGATTAGATCGTAGTGTGATGTGAGGCCTTCTTTTACTCCGGTTAGAATTCCACTTGCAACTTGCCGGCATTTAGGTAGAAGGTAGAGGGTGTAACCTGGGAATTGGTAGTACTTCAGGTTTGCTTTAATAATTGTGAAAATGTCTACATCATAGGTTTTTAGGATTTTCTGTACTTGGATCTTTTTGTCCTGTGACATCTCTCCAGCATTTCACTGGAGGATCTGTAGATGTTGTGATTCACTCTGACGAGGGCGATTTCTCTTATAGCCTTGTTTCAAGCTAATCATAATAAATAGAAATCAAAT
>UZAE01012161.1:25156-56272 GCA_900617975.1 Rodentolepis nana
CTAATTTAGGAAGAGCTTTATTATTTTAATTAAGATGTCCGTGGAAAGGATTTCAAACTTCAGTCGATGTCCAAAATCCCATGTTTTGGAGAATGTGATAGAATCGTCCAAAGTAATTCCTATATTTTCTTGGGGCAAGATACTACAATGTTGAGGGATTACCCATTTTCTGTTAAGTAATCCCGAATGTCTGTCATTCCCAACTGTTAAAAACAATAAAATTCGCTGTAACATTTTCTATCAGTTTTAGCGATTCATGGTGGATCACTAAAGTACGTCCCCAAGAGTCATCCCTGACGCGTCTAGGAGAATGAAACGTGAATGATTTGGAAACGCTCGTCAATTTCTTCTCAATAACGTTGGCGTCTCATTAGCAATTTGGTGACAAAGATATACACCTAAATCCCGACCATGATAAATTTAACCTTGGACTCCAAGTAAAACTGCACAATTGACAATTAAGTTTAGGCGATAATCCACCGATTACCTGACTCAATCAGGGATTTTAACACACCATTAATATGCGTGGGTCGACATAATCATGTTGGGATATCAGTAGAATTCCTATTTCCTGTTTAAATATTCTAAACCAAAGCTGAAATTGGCGGATTGTATATGATTGGCCATAAATTTAAGTAATGGTTTTGGTAGCCAATAAAACAATAAAGCGAAATTTATTGCTCACAACCAATGTTGAACAACTAGTCAACTAAGAAAACTATTCACAGTTATGTCCATCATTGTATCCAGGTACAGAGTGAACGCAAACATCAATCTGTAAACTGAGTGATATCTCATAAGGATCCCTAATGCGTAGGCAAATGGGAAAGTTAGAAATCTGGAGGCTTATTTGCTTATACTCAAATACATAAGTGAACCCAAACAAAAAAATAACTACAATTAGATGTGACCAACAAAGACAACAATCAATCAAAAAATTACCCCGACTCTGCGATGCTTAAACCCCACCCCTCCAGCTCTGAATTATTTATGAATTGATGCATTATACCAATACTACTATATGAGCTATTCAGTTTTCAAATTATTTTTATTCAATATGGAACACTATAGGTAATAAATAAAAAAAGGGCAAATAAAGTTAATAAAGGAGGGGCAAGCCAGACTTACTTTGTAGCTGAACCTCCTATATAAAGATCATCATTTACAGCGTATACGCACTCAATGGCATACCTAACAAAAACATTAGCAACCAGATAAGATATTTCATTTTAGCTTAAACAGTACTGGAAAAATGACCTACTCAGAAGGATTTTTGACGACATATTGAACGCAGACCTCCTGTTCGACCTTCCAGAGACAAATTCCAGCACCCCCAAATCCTGAGGCGGACACGCACCGTTCTGAAGAAAGTCCACAAATTGAGAGCACTTCAATCTTTGTAGCAGCACTACAAAGGAAGCATAAAAAGTAAATTAGTGGAATTAATGGAATCAAACTTACTACCAAAACAGCGAAAGTATGCTAACAACAAAATGTTCTGTGACAGATAAATCGTCTAATCAAATTGTAAATATCGTAATTCTAGACGGCATCATTCAGTGACTTCAAGAACTCAATAGAGTAAATGGAAGATGACCTGGAGCAGGCGTTTTAACTTCCTTCTTGATAAAGGAAATAAAAAAGTACTGTCTAAATTCTCCTTATTGGTTGACCACCGCATCATGTCGTTTATCATCAGAATTTCTTCGCAACAAACCTATAAAATTTACCCAAGGCTTTGAACGGGTTGATACAAATTTAGAGATCATAGCCAACGAAAACACGGCCTAACATTCTAATGCAAATGTTACGCAGATAATCATGCAAACACCGAGCTAATCAACAATCACATAAAATCAAAGCCAAACGAAGTAAATCTAATACTCGTAAAATTTTTCCTATTTTTGGTATTAGAGTTAGTCTGCATAAAATCTATCCATAAAACAGAGTCGCCATACCCTTGATCCTGAAGAATATCAGTCAATGGTAAATTCCAAACACAGACTCGACCAAATTTATCTCCTGAAAACATCATATGAGATTGACGCTGGAAACTGAGAGCCTTAAAAAATGGAAATAAGTATTAAAGAAATTTCTAAAAACAAATACTAGCCAAAACACAACTTACGGTAACTGGTGAACGATGGCGCTGAAGACGAAACAGCAATTCAAGGGTATCAGGGTTCCAGATTATAATACTATGGTCTGCGCTTCCGGTAGCTAGGTATTTACCATCATCAGAAATGGCGATGGCTAGTACAGGACCAGTATGATAGAGGGAAGAAGATCCTTTCCTTCCACCTCTGACAATTTTAGTCTTGGAAAAGTCATTAACATTCCCTAAGAAAGAAATAAGATCATCGATGAAATCGCAAAATACATTTAATAATAGATGCATCCTTTCCACCAGAGAAGATGTATTTAGTATCTGAAGATATACAAAGACAGGTAACCGTTTTTCTATGACCAAGAAGACAAATTATGGATTCTGGAGGCACGGAATTGAACTGAAAAACAGTGATTTAAATAATTTGAAAGCAAGCAACCTTATCAGCTACTCGAAAAAAGAGCTTCCCCCTAGCTTGAAGAGCTTCCTCTTGAAGACGAACAGTTAATGTAGCCATAGGATCGTCATCGTCAGAACCAATTGCTTCTTTAGACTTTGCTAAAGCCAATTTGGCAAGCCTAATACGTTTTTCATGAGGGGTTTCTATTTCTTCATCCTCCTCATAGTAATCGACTGGTTGATCAGTGTCAGACTCGATGATACTTTCTTCGGAAGGTATTTCATCGTCACTGCCGAATATTTTAGATCTCTAATCAATCGTAAAACGCAAATGAATTGCTTACTTTATTAGGACGAGACGACCCCCTGTGCACACGATCAGCACGCGCCTTCGACATCCTTGAAATGCAGCCCTCGACTAAGCACAACAAAACGAAGCAAAATGTTAAAATACGCAAATATTAACTAAATAAAAAGCAAGTTTAATTTGTCTCAATTTAATTCCGCATTTTTATAATATTGTGCTTTTTTGAATTAATAAAATATCGGTTTGAGTTATTGAGAAATTTAATTTTTTAATATATTCAATAATTATAAAGCAAATTGTGTTTACAATTTGTGACCTTACTTTATGTTTATATTACCTAAATTTCTGTCATTGTTCATACATTTCTTTTGTTAGATCGTTTGATACTTTTTGGACATATTTCAATGCCAATTAAAAATAAAAAACTGTCAAACGTAAATTATTTTTAATCTGATCTTAAAATAGAAACATACATTGGAGATTGAAATAAGGACTTTGGAAACAGCATTTTTATTATTAGAATCAAATGAACTAAATGTTAAAACAGATGCAATTTATTATATTCTAGATCTAGATATCAAAGGTAGTTTCATAATTTTATTCCACTGTAGACATTAACTTTGAGCCCTCTTCCAATTTTAATAAAAAAATTTCTGTTCTGCTAAATTTATTTGAGAAATCGGATGAAAACACTAAGGACTTATTGCTTAAGGTTATGGAGAAATTTTTCTCGTTTCGTATTATTGATCTCGAATTCGATTGTGTACGACGATTAATAGATGTCTGTATAGGTTGTCTAATTTCAAATGGTTAGCCAATCTCTTTCAATAATTATTTTGACAGCAAATAATTTACAAAGAAATTCATTGAGGATTCTGCTCTATCTGCTCTCTCTTCCACTCCCAATAACGGAGTTTTTTCAGAGAGATGGTATTGGAATTCTCCTCAATAAACTTAAATATTCTGATAATGAAATCAAACTACTCGTCTTACACCTTTTTAAGGAAATCTCAAAAGTAAGTTTACAAAGAAATAGATAATAATTTTAAACTAGGACTTTGATATTATTGTGTATAAATTCGAAAACATCGTTACTTCAATTGTGGAAAATGTATTAAATAGTCCTAATGAAATTCAATCAGCATCTCTAAAATGCCTAGTGCCCCTTATGTCTTTTGGTATGCATTTTTATTTCCTTGGAGTGATTTAACAAATCATTCAGACTCGTGTAAAAATAAAATACTCCAATCTGATTTTCTGTTTCGGTTAATAACACTACTTGAGAACACGAAAGATTTGAATCTTGTCGAAGACTTGCTTGAGGTGATTGCGCTTTCACTTGGAAGCCGCGTGCCCCAAGCTGTAATCTAGATTATTTTTAAAGCGATTTTATTAAGCTAATAAATAAGGTTTCAAATATCTCCACACTTATATGTTGGATTTCAAGTTATGTAATGGAACAAATTGATGAAGGCATTATTACAACAAAATCACCTGTTAAATCTCCAGCGAAGAAATTTACTGTGAAAATACCGAAATCAAAGCAAGGAAACGTTTCTGGTTCGAGTTATATAATCCAGTTATGATTTTTAACTATTAGCATGGAAATGTGCTGCCAATTGGCCTAATATACAAATGTGTTCCTGTGAAATTCTCCGAAGATTAGCTCAATATGGTAAAAGGCGTGAATTGATGGATGTGTTTTATTGAACAGATGAATATTTGGCAACCCTTACAAATAACAGTGTTGATAAGAAGGTTATGAACCTGGTATCAAAGTCACAGGATGTAAATGTGCAGGTAGCGGCTGCCAAAGCAATGGCTACATTTTTCCGAAGTCCATTAGTTCGTTTGTCTGCTACTGCGTCAGGTAAATGAATAGTCCACAATCATTGTAACTGATGCCTTTTAGATATTTTAAATAAATTCGTACGCATGTACAACTCTAAGCATTTTGAATCTCACGAAGCGGCTCTTTTGGCTTTAAGCAACCTCGTTAAAGACAATACAATCAGTTGCATGTATGCTACATAAATAATCTTCCATTTTTTTAGGGAACTTGGACAAACTCCGAATTTCATTTTTCAACTTGTCGGAAGTTTGTTAGAATCGGAATCCATCACACTCCTTACTCTGGATATCTTACGGGAGTTTGCAAAGCACGATGCATTACGAATTAAGCTATATGAGTTTGATATCATTCCAAAAATACTTGAATTATCCAAATCTTCGTAAGTTAGAGAAGTTACCAATTAAACTTATCACTATTAATTAAGTACTCGTCATCTTAAAATTAACCAGTTCTAATTATGCTAAGTGTATCAATTGTATCAGTTACATGACATTACACGTTTAACAAAATACCACCTATGTACTTTAGATCCGTCTAGATTCCAATTTATGAGTAAGAATACGAAATTTGGCCTCTGCTAACGAAGGCTGGTTTACAGCAATATTTTGTTAGCAAGACTATTTTTCTTCAAAGACTTTAGTTCATTTTGAGTGTTAATTAAGACACGTGGCTATAAATAGTTAATGGACATTCAAAGAAACCCTTTCGGGCTCGACTAGCGTGCTGACGGGTTGTCAATCGCACTAAGGAGCGAATGAGGTCGTGAGTGCAGAGAATCAATATTCAATCAATAGTCACGACATGGATAATGTGGCCAAAATAGCATTGAATGACTAAGTTCCGTGCCAGTGATAGTTCAAATAAACTTGTTCCACTTCATACCTCTGTTTCCTCTATATCGTTGGGGTAGGGTAACTGATCCCGAGAGCCATTCCAAACTTAAGAAAGATTGCTACGGATTACTGAGCATAAGTCGTGTAGCAATCCATTATGCATCGTTGTGTTTCATCATGAATGTGTTACTTGGCTCTTTATCTTTATATGAACATAAACAGTTCGTGACATGAGTAAATACCTTTAGCCCAATATTATTATCATTATAATTTAAATAATGTTTTAAATTTTAATCTAAAACATTTTCTAAGAAAAAAACAATGCTTCTACCTGGTTTTCAGTTGAATTCATTAGTTTTATTATTTCAGTTCTGAACGTGTTCAAGAAAGACTTTTATATTTAATTCCATTGCTGGTTACATCAGATGACGAAATCACACTATTTCAACAGGCTGACGGAATAGAAATCGTCTTCAACTTTTTAAAATGCACTTGCTCTGAAGTTCGAAAAGTTGCCACAATTTCGATTGGTCTTCTTGCAGAAAATGCATTCGCGGCTAGAATAATTCTTAAAAGCGGGTTCGCTTAAGCCTGTTAGATTCCCGCAGTAATCCAATAGCTCATTAACTCAAAAAATAACTTCTTAAATGCTAGGTGGCTGGAACATCTCTACTTAATGCAAAGTTCAGAAGATCAATGTTCTGGTTATGCGAAGATAGCCATTAAGCACATTCTAGATGCCAATCTTGTTCTAAAGTTCGCAATGACTGGCATACTGGGTAAGCATTACCTATTTCCCAATAAAATATAAAAATTATATCCCTTAGTTCATTTGCATGCCACTGAAGACGGAAAGTGATGGGATTAATAGGAGAGTGTCCAATTGTAAGAAGATTAGAATAGTCTCTAGTTGTTGCGGTTTTCTGATTTGATTCAATTCACATATACAATTTTATTCATTTTGCATAGTAGTCTAGCGATAAAATTCAATTAAATTCACAAATTAAAAGTTAGCAATTGAATTGTATGAGATAATACATTGAAGACTAGGATGGTACTCAAGAATGCATGTATAGGTAGATGTTGAGATTCTATCGCTTTTCACTTTAGAGTAAGTCACCAGGGATGAATTGAAGTCATTAAACATTGGGATTGCGAAGTGATGCTGATCACACACAAATGAAACATGGATGTATAAGGCAAATGAATTGGATAGAACAAAGACAGCCTTATAATAAATAACTAAATTTTATGGATATAAGTGATAGAATATGGTAGAAGCCTGCAGTGGATTGGTACCTTAGTAAAGCCTGAACAACTCAGAAATCTCTATGGCAGATCCTCCTACATCTAGCTAGACTCCCAGAACTAGCTTAGCTGTAGACAAGCTATGAAAGGAAACAGACGTATAGCAAGGAGCACGTTTATTCAGTCAGTATATTGTACTCATGATCAGGATGGGGGATTAGGTTAAACAGGGGTTAATGATTGGTCACTGTTTGTACGGTCGCTGCACACAGAGTTGTAGGGCCGCACCTCTCAATCCTGGCGAGCAGGCATACGATGACGCACACAGCGATAACGTGTCCCACAAGCCTCAGTATAAGTCTGTGTCAACGGAGCATTGTTCATCGTGTCTACTTGAAAAGTTCTTAATGGTGGGGCCAATAACTGTTTGTCAACTCTCATATGTATAATAGTAGTTAGAATAGAATGTGTTAAGAGTAACTACTGATCTTCCAATCAATATCAATTTACGCTTGAAAGTCTCAATCAACTAACTAATAACACATTCTCTCTTGGATGAAATCAAAGTTAAAGTGCCTTTATTTTGTGCATCAGAAAGAGTACAATCTCTTAATGATACCAATTGCTTAAATATTCAATTAATATGAAAAACTTGCAGATACACATGAGTTATTAATTTTCCCTTGCTCAGTAATCCATCTAAGCATTTTAGCATGCAAATTAACTAAATGTGATGTATATGTTTTAGATTATTCAGATATAACGGGAGATGTATTTTACGATGTTGGACCCATGAAAACATCTGAGCATCTTAAAATCACACAGATTTACTCCAACGAATTACTCAATAACTCAATACCAACTTGGATTCTAAATATCACCGAAGCGTGTGTTTACCTCTTTTGTTTCAATTTCAACTGAAATAGCAAATCTTTTTAATTCATGAAAAAAAATTTAGGGGTACGTTGGATTCTGACGGTTTCCAATTGCCTTACGATACGGAATTGAGGACTTTTATTAAATCAAGCACATTAAAAATTAATGAAACACCGGACTTGGAAGAGAAAATCCGTATATTGGCAGTGTATGCTTATGATTGCTTAAAAAATTATTTTACTGAAATCGTATGATTAACTTCAACATAACTATTTTTACTTATTTTCAATGGTTTACAAGTAACGTAAACACATTGGGCACCTAGTGATCTAATAAAATGTATACTTTATTTAGGGAGTGTTTCAAGGTCATAGCCATTGGTCCCGAAAACGTATATTTTCGAGAATTAATACTATTTTATTTTAGGCGTCTTTTAAGATGCCAAGGTTAGCTAGCGTAGACTGAAGCTCAAAGAAACACCACTGTACGTTAAATTATTCAATTCCAGACATTTAACGTGCATCAGCAATAGTAGAATTTGCGATTGGCGATCTTGTTATCGTTGATTTTCTTACTATCAAAGCATGTGGAGACTGAATTCTGAATGTCTTTTTTCAATCGAATCATCTAATCTA
Organism: Rodentolepis nana; assembly: GCA_900617975.1. Taxonomy (NCBI): domain Eukaryota; kingdom Metazoa; phylum Platyhelminthes; class Cestoda; order Cyclophyllidea; family Hymenolepididae; genus Rodentolepis; species Rodentolepis nana. The sequence goes on from UZAE01012161.1 coordinate 33,414, forward strand.
ATCATTGCCTCTTTAAAAAAGAGCAGACTAATTAAAGAAAACACATGTCCAGAATGAGTTTGATATTTCAATCAATCATTGAAATTCACGTTTGTTTGTGATAACAGAATCTAAGGCCACCAGTTTGTTCCATCACCAAATTTTAGCTGAATTTAAGGAGTTTATTATTCCAACGACTTGATAGGAAAGAGAGTGATAAAAATTAGGTTAAGAAATACACTCCTCTGCGACCCTGTGAACAAAAAACCAAAATATTCCTACTGAGAAAGTAATAAAAGAATACTTTTGAAAGTGCTTAGAGGGTCATTTTTTAAGATCATAATTCAGGGTAAAATTATATCGTATTTACATCAAATTAGTATGCTTCTAGAAATAAAGATTTCATGTATCGACATGGATGAATTTCTAGACAACTATTTGCCAACATTTTTCAACATAATGAGCCATATTTGAATGCAGTTCGAGACTCTTTCAAAAATCGGAACAAACCGAGTTTCTTAAAGTACATTCTATCCAAAGGTTCAGATAGTTTAAGATAAAGTCGTTAGAAACTCCTCGACTAGATATATAGTAAGTGACATTGTTTTCTTATTTTAAAATGACTAGTGAAAAACGAATATATAAGGGCAACCTGCATATTCCAAATATGGGTTCACGAAATCTAATTAAAAATCATGTACTATATTAGTTGATGAATGTTTTTAAACATTATTTATTTTGGTCATATTTTAGAGACGTTGCCGACTATTTCGGTGGACCGATGACACGAGAAGATGCCTACGGTTCAATAGATTGGCAAAAGATCACAAAGTATCGTTGTCACTTCAACACAAATGTTGTTCCGATCGGTCTCCCAGATAGTGCTGGCTATCGTCATCGAGCTCTGCTTTTCAAGGTACGAGTTTATTTTAGTCATTTGCGCGTATACTTTTAGTTCGTTGCTGACAAAGTGGGAATAGCATGCAGATGTGTTTGTGGGGAATATCAAATTGCCTACAACGCAATTAATATTCAGGTAATTTCTTAGAGTCATGTGCGAGAATAGCATTATAAAAATGTTATGCTAATTTTTTCTTTTAGAATGAATTGACCTTTGTTGTGAATTTAATGGAAAATCCTGGTGAAATTTATCCAGCTGATTCAAAAGAGGCAAATAATTATTGTAGAATTTAACAATCCAGCACAATGATTCACTAATACGATAACACTTAAAATTCTATTTACAATTAATGAGTTAAATTTAATGCCTTAATGTTTAATTACGGATATTATTACAATATTGTGGAAATTATGTCGTAGTGTCTAACAGGGTCTTCAATTTCTTGAGCATAGTTTAATAGCAGATTCAAAAATGTAATCAATCTCAGTAAAGAATGCATACCTTGAAGACTAAATTGATGCAAAAGGGGCATAAATTTTCATGTTGGAGTTTAATATGCACCTGCTTTGTGGTGACCAAGCGTAAAAGGCAACGGATCCAGATTTGCCAGATTTTTTACCCATCTGTGGGACATGTCATCGCATGCCTGGACGCCAGGATTGGGAGGTGCGACCGTATAAACAGTGACCAATCATCAACCTCTGTTTGTTTAACCTAATCCCCCATCCTGATCATGATTAAGTTACCGGCGTGATCACAGTGCACCTTCGGTATCTAGTGGATAAACGTATCGGTTGTACGTCTCTGCTTCTCTAGACCCGGTAATTGGGGGAATCTATCACAAAGGTTTCTGAGACTTAAGCCAGGCTTTACTAACGTAGAAATCCGCTACACATCGATACGTGAACAGAACAAAAAGAAAAGCACAGTAACAGAAAGCGAACAATAAATTTGGCATAATTTGGTTTGAATGAGTTTTAAAATACTCTCCAATGGTATACGAAAGATTGCAAAAAAATTACAAAGAATAACATTTCAGAGCATTTATTATTTAATCTGGCCTAGCGATCACCGAGGAAAGATTAGAGTATTAAAAATAATTAAAGCGAGTCAAAATATTAGATTGACCTGGTTAGCCAAAATACATTAAAAGGAAATATCCTAACTTCACCTTAATTAATAAGTTCAAGTCAGCACCTTTGCAACTGAAGATTAGAGTTTCAAAAGTAGTTGAACTAATGTCAAATATATGTTGACTAAGCCAAAATATCAGCATGTACCACATGTTTTAATCATCAGACTGTACAATCTGATTTAATTTTATAATGAAATGAAATTCGATTGAATAAAGATATCCTGATGAAAGTGGACATTAAAAAGTGAAAATAAAGAAGATTATACGGAGGTAGCTTTGGCGTAGATGCCATTCTAGCATTTCTTTATTTGAACAAGTTCAGGCTCTCTATGGTAGATTTTAATGCTAAAAGCATGTAATCGACAAACGAGACACAGTCTATCTTTTCTGAAAATGGTTAAGGTGAGAAGATAAATTATTATGAGAACTAAATTGGGATAAGAAATAAAGAAATGGAAAGTAGATAGCAAATTAAAGGGCACGAGGGGTGATATTATATTTCAAATAGCAGGCTGACTTCGGGTACCACAGAGGGGAAGAACATCAAAGTGAGAATAGTCGAGAAGGAAAACAGAAGTGTAATTCACAGATACAAAAGAGACAGACAAACGAAGAGAAAAGGGAAGTTGAGAATTGTGGAAGTGGTTGAACATGACATACTGTCGTGTCATAGTAGTTTGAAGTCAACTGTCAGTCTATAGACCCTTTTGTCATATGAGTATAGGCCACCCAGGGTGCCCCACGTGGAGATAAGTCTACCTCACACCCCTTCGAGAGGTGATATCATATAGGCGAAATGGTAGAAGGAAAAAATTCAGTTTCCACAGTAATAAATAATAAACTTAATAGGAATAAACCTGATGTTAAACGTCCCCACCAAAATCTTCGTTTTGCGTTGTTTTTGTTCCAGCAAAATGATTTATATTCGCCCATGATTCTATTCTTGTAGACGAAATAATTGTCTCAATTAACGCAAAACTGTGTTACAATACGAAGCATCCAAAATCGCTATTTTACTGAAAATTTAAGACTATTGGTAAAAACTTTGTACAAAATATTATCAGATTATCATAATGGCTTTTTGATTCTACAAAACTACAAGGCTTTCAACGTTTCCCACAACTCATATATACGTCATATCGAAAGGATTGTAAAGAAAAAGGAATATATCCGTGAATAAAAGTTTCATTTTTACGACATATATACAATTCTGATTTAAATGTACCTATTATTCTAAAGAAAGTTTTATACTATTTTTTTGCCTTAGACGGAAGTTCACCGAGAAATCGATCGGTTTTAATATTAAATCTAAATCAATGATATGAATAATCTTATGTTAATTGGCCAAACATTCGAAGGACTAAAATAAATTATATTTTATTAATGAAAAATAAATATGATTGTGCAAACTAAAAAGCAATAATGAAATAAAACGTTTAAACAGACAAGTACTAATGGTGCATAAATTGGATGTGTATCCTAGAAAAATTGTTAACAAGTAGAATAAAACAGTATTTTCGTTAAGCGGTCAAATATAGATATCTAAGCTACGAAGATTTACCACGTCTTCTTTCTTATTTTCTTGATCTGTTTTTAAGCAAGTGTCTTGATACGTGATAATTATTACCTGACCTTAATTGGAAAATAAAACATTCTTCAATTGGAATTTTATTTTGACTGTCTTAAATATGGAGCTGTTTGAAATGGGGATAGGTCTAGTCAGAGATGAATCTGATTTCATCAAACATGTATGCCATCGCTTCTGTGTTACTCCTTCGGACGTTCATGAAAAACTAACAGCGGACTGTGTTGCGGAGAATTTCGATTCTCCACTATGTCGAGGGATTAAGTCATTATTTCGATACGATTGCCTATGTGGCTCTACAGAAAATCCATCGAAACTCTCGAATCAATATTTGTTTACCAAATTATTCGCTCACCTGATTGCTGGCCCGATGGGAATTGACGAATTATCGCGTGCCTGTAATCTGATATATTATTTCTCTGATCGTTTTTTTAGTGAAAAATTTCGACTATTCAGATCGCTGCAGTTTGGTATGGATTGGCGACTACTTTGCCTATCGTTGTCGAACATGTGGACTTACTCCTAGTATGTCACTCTGTGGAGTTTGCTTCAATGCTGGAAATCATGAAAACCACGACTTCAATAAATTTAAAAGCACTTGTGGTGGGGCCTGCGATTGCGGCGATCCATCCGTTATAAAACCATCTGGGTGAGTTCTTTGAAATTATTCTCATACTTCTCTCATCTTATCTTAAGTTCATTGGTTACCAACTTAGTTTCATTTAATACTCTTGTCGAATTGTGCGATTTAGGCCTGTTGTTTGAGTAGAAAATATTTTCTAGAGAATTTGGATTTGCCCACATTTAATAGTTTATACCTTATTTTTGTGTGTTAATTAGTTTCTACTAGTTCATCTATTAATTATTCCCTTTCCATTTATTTCATTGAATGTGTATTTCATTTTTCCTTATTTCTATGTGAATGGGAGGTAACTTTCTGGTATTGTCTTCTCAATAGTCGATTCTTTAATGGCTTAGTATTGATTTATCAATGATACAAGAGGATATTTTTCAACACTACATTTTTAAATTAGAAAACTGAAATTTGAATATGAGTTTTCAAACTTATAGGATTAATGCACATGTGACTATCTTTAATTTTGTGCCTATGTACTTGAATTGCATTCTTTCCTTACATGCTTTTATTTGGTTTTGTAATTTGTCTCGGGCATATTACCTAATAATTTGCGGTTTTTTAAGAACGTAATACTGAATACAAATGTCTTTTTATACTAGTTTTACTAACAATTCCTTAGAATATGTGCTTTAGAAACTGTGTACGTTTATGTGATTATGAAGCAGTGTCTATTTCATCGGCGTTATTTTTTAAGACTTTCATTACATTTGATTTGTTCAGAAATTGTCGTTTTCATGGACCGGATAAAGTTGCCAACAGGCCATGCCCACCTAGGAAATTAATTGCTGCATTACAATTCCTTCTTCCAAGTGTTATAAAGGCTCTGATGTACTGGTTTTGGGATCAGTGCAAATCAGTGGAGCCCTCTTTGAATGAACATGAAGCCCCAATGCTCTTCTTCCTTCACCGTCTTCATGCTTGCGGTTGGTTCACTCAGCAATTAATGGTCAACGCCATGATTGACCCCAAGCTCTTTACAGAACTAATCACAGGTATGTTTCGAAATTTGGTTTTCGTCCTGTTTTACTATCGTTTTTTCCCTTACAGATTGCTCTGCTACTCCTGCTTATCGTTCGTACAAAGCTAGTATTGCCACCAGACACAAGACTAATGCCCAAGGTAGGTTATTTCTGTTTGTTTATAATCCCTTCATACTTTATTTACAATATTGTTTTGACTATCGTCTCTTTTAGGATCTGAACGAAATTTGTCAATCAAAGAGCTGAAACACAGGACACTTCTTGAATCCTTCCTTTACACAATCGTCAAACTTCGCTTTCCTGAAAGTTTGAGTACTCTTCTAATTGGTCTCCTTCCTATTAGCGAGTTTAAAAAAATGTTTATCGATGCGTACGTGGACCATTATGAGACAATAGCATCTACTCTTATGATTTCTTCACGTGTCAGGAATATTTCTCCAGAAGTCGCCATGCAATTAAACAATCGGATTGTGCACATCTCAGTCCAGTTATTTAGTGGAGTTGATCATGCTCTTCGCATGGTTAAAGAAAAGAGACTGCATGATATAATTGTTAAATGGATGAAGAATATGTTTACCACAAGTCGTACAGTTAGTTTTTCTTCGTCTTTCTTTCTTATCTGAGCTCTTAAACTAAGTTAATTAAAACATATTCCTTTTTCTAGCGCTTGGATGATCGTGGAAAGATGGTAGTGAATTGCGATGGTGTTCTCATTCAAAACAATGCCTTCTGGCCATTGACGTCGGATTTAAGTAATATTGTCTCTCATAAAGTTGTTGCGGATGTTTTCGTCGAAGATATGAATTTCTTGACCAGTTGGACTGATATTCTCAAACTCATGCAGGTTAGTCTAAATAAACCTCTATTTCATTATTTTCATCTCACCTTTTTTGAGTTGTCCTTTTCCATTTTTCTTCTCTTTTTAGTTTATGAATTGTTTTTCACTGAAAGAGGGTAGCCACATTGAATACGAAACAATGGCATGCTATCACGGTTTGACGATGGAAATTGAAGTTAGCATCGGTATTATGTGGTACTTGTGGGAGCATTACAAGTCCTCGGTAAGTCTTATGACTATTTTAATCAATGCTTACATGCATTTTCATGATTATCTTTTCATATATAGATGTTATTTACATGCTTTTAGTCCGCAAGATACTTTTTAGCTGTTTCCAAAATTCGGAGCCTAATGCATTGGGCTTCATTATTTATCTCTATTCATGATATCAATCTCCCGTTGTAAGATCTTATCCCTATCTTAGATCTTTCAGGTAATCCATTGAAATCTCCTCGTCAAAAATAGATAGCCAAAATTTTCTAGGTGATTTAGTGTATTGAATATGGATAATTTTTTTAATTCACACATCTCACTTATTGGAATGTATAAGTATTTTCTTCATTTCACTCACTGTTGATGTATTTGTGCAAGAGTTTTGCTGTAAATTTCGGACAGTGGTAAAGGAATCATGTAAGAACCGGCACAAGTTTACTTGAAATCGCGGTTTGAGATTAATAAGGCAATTCTGGTGGATTGAATGATAAAGTGCACTAGGTGGTACTTATCGAAGAGGTTCCCCTCTTAAATACTCTTTCTCTATGCCCCTTAGCCGCATTGGGCATTAAAATCATAAAAAGAATGAATGATAAAGCGTACCTGCTTGGATATAATTTTGTGGTAATTAATTAATATCATGCCGGTGACTTCTGTTATAATGACTCGTAGTTATTACGAAGTAAGTATTATCTGCTGTAACTATGTTAGCCACAGTTTATTTCATTAGCACATTTTATTTTGAGGCACCATTCAAGTGGCTGGTTTATCATAGGTACTAGATTGAGGAAATACGATTTGCTTTTAATGGTATACTCATTAGTTGTTTGCTCTAGTTGGAACAAGAAATAAGTAAATGTTCTCTCTCTCTCTCTCAAATCAGTATTAATCTTTTCGAGGATCACTAGAGCGTATCTAGTACTTTGTGACAACAATCGATTGCAGCATCACAAAATAAAAGGGTTTTGAGAATTATAGTTACTACTTGTTTAGCTATTGCGCGAGTTTCCACTTAATTGACCTACATCAAATGAGTGTCAACATGTGCTAATGGCTTGACGATTACTTTGCACTTCTACAATTTCATAGCTAAATGTGTTTCGATACTCTTCCAAGGTTAAAAAATACTACTAAAAGTTGTATAGATGACTTTATGGTTTTATGATATTATGTTTCTGTACAAGATTAGCATTTAAACATTTTGGCATTAATAAGTGGAAAAATTTCCCTCTTAGACAGAGAAAGAACATTGTCTCATGTATACCCGAGCGTGTGTTGAGTCATTGGCTCATCATTTGACCTATCTGGGTCGTTTGGTGCCCACTGCCACTCAATGGGCGCATCCCATTCGCGGACCACTCAGCCTCCACCTACCACTTAGTCGTCATGCTGCCTGTTTCCTAAGTCTTGCAATCTTCACACATCACACCAACTTGAAGGATGTCATGGACCCTTTCCTCTCTCGTAGTCCCAATGCTCTCAGACGTCTTATGGAGGAATTGGCCAATGTACTAGTAAGTCTAACCCATCCATGATTTTATCAAGATGTTTCCTTATTCGCATAGACCTGAGTGCTTCTACTTGAGGTGGGGGTGGTATATAACCTAGAGGTATTGAGTCTCTGAGTAGTCTATTTTTAACTTGCTATCCACTTCTCTCATTTATAGTTTTCAACACTCAACTGTAATGCAAAAGATTATTTGAGGATGACCAACAACAGTTCAAGGGAAAAATCTTGAGTTTTAGCGTTTTTAAGAATCTAGAGATTTGTATTTAAGCATAGGTGAAAATAACTAATTGATCAAAATAATTAAGTTTCAAAAATTTGATTGCACACTAAGGTGGAAAACCGGGATTTATGTGTCTCCTAGAGACAATTTTTTCAATCTCATGTTTGGCGTTAATTAACCTTTTAAGTTCTTAGAGCCTCTTTTTATAGTTGACATTTGATTATTGACTATTGCAATATGGTTTACGATGCCAGAAGGCGTTTACTTCATTTCCAGATTTAATTTTATTTTATGCAATTCTGATTTATTGTGTAAGCTGATTTCAGCTTCACATACTATCACTAGATAAGTGTTTCTGGAAGTTTTCATCGCTTTTAAACAGCCATAATTTTAAATTTTTGGGGATTATTTCTCCATCTTTTATTATCTATTTGTAAAGTAATCTCTCACCATTATGGTTTGTCTACTAAGCTAACAGAGGACATGAATTCAATTTATTTATTTGTTTTCGTCTTTATTCATCTTGACTTTCGTGTTAGCTTTATAGCTATATTATGCAACTAATAAGATTCTTTCTATAATGTTTAAGAAAGATGGGAGGTTATTGATATTTATATAACAATTCCTTATTGTTGTGCCTTTTATAGTTATGGAGTTTTCTTGAAAGTAAATAGAATGCTAAAGCTACTAACCGTCTTGCAACAAAAAACCGACTTGTATACTCCAGGTCATAAGAATCTTCTCGTCTACTTTGTATTTAAAGTTTTTAAGGTAGGCTATATAAATGACTAATGATAAGTTCACTTCAATGGAATAACTATTGACTAATAGGTGGGTACATTGGAAAAGTGTTTTTGTCATCTGACTCAAAATTAGTAATATTTTTTTATATAAACGTTAACAGATGTAGATATCTTGTAATTTACCAAGTTTTCCATAGTTAATCGATATTTCAAATCTAGTTTACACTTGAAGTTCATTTTTTGAATGGGCTTTTTCTGAAATGCTAGGTGTCTACTTTCTCTCTCTGATTCATACATATAGCGTCTCTTCGAAAATGGCTTCCTCCTCTTTTCACCCTACACTTATTTTTTTTCTTCAAATTTTAGCTGGGTTGTCAGGAGGTAATCATCGGTTACTGGGTTAGAAATGGCCAATCTGTTCGGCAGTTAGTCACCCACTATATGCACAGCCAAATGTGCTACTCTATGATTGACTTGGACATCTTCCTCTTTCAAGTGAGTTTCACGTTACACATTACACATTTATATTTTCGTACATTTTGCTGTGCTTGCATTTAAAATCTAAGGCAACAGCTACCTTTTACTACTTTCTCCATTGGAAATAGTCACAGAAACGTTTTGTTTTCTATTTTGACCTTGAATTAAACTGTGGATCTGGACCTTTTCAACACGGGACAATGCAGTATAATGAATATGCTTTTATTTTCTCAGATGACAGTCCTTGACCAAACCGGTTCAAAAATGGCATTTCTGTACAGGCTTCTTTTATTAACTAGGAAGACATTGAAATCGAATGGGTCCCTACCCTAGAAAGTGGCACAAAATAAATTATTGTCCTTTCCAAATGTATGAACTCGACTACCAAAGACAGTGGGTGGCTGAATTTTTTAGGAAGAATATTGAAAGTAATAAATTTAGAACCAATTAGTGGGAAATCACTTTTGTGGTTGGCGTCCATTGAATGCAATTCAACCGGTGTCGCATGAATTGTTAACTCGTTGTTGCATATTCCTATTATTATGGTCAACAATCATTCACACCATCAATTATTAGTCGTGGGAAGGAATTGACGCATGTTAACCGAAAATCTACGAGTCCATCTGGATAGAGAGAGAGAGGGGATCTGGAAGATATAGAGTAACGCCAATATATCAAAGAGTCAAAATGGAAATCTAGTGAATCCTTCCTTGTATTGTATCAAATGCCTATTTATGATGCTTAATGCTTATTTAACTGCTTTATTGTGGTGATGGTCTTGCCATTTTAATTCTCATTTTCATTGGAGTATTTAAGAGGGTGGAATAATGTTATTTAACATTTATCAGCTTACAGCCTTAGCATAGCAGAGATGAGTTAGCTGAAAATTGCAGGTTATTAGAGCTCCGTAATTTTTTTTACATAATCAAGTTTTAATGCTACGGTGAGACGAATTCTCTTTGTTCATCCACTCGGCCAAACTTGTGTAATATGAAATATTTTGCTACGATGATCCAAACTTGCAAAACTAAGACAATATTACAAGCCTCCATTGAATGGAATGATGGATTAGAATTGAGATGATGGGACTGATTATTTCCCTCCTTAGTTTATTCGTATTTATAATTAATTTTTTACCACGGGATTGATGTTTGTAGTGATTCGTCATAGTGTGGAGTTTGGGTCTCGCCTTCGCATTTTCCTTTCATCACTTATATTTGACGAATTTTTTTCTTAATAGGTCTGCGCTGCTCTCATGCATCCAGTTTACATTCTCAATTCTCTGGTTGATCAGGCACGTCTTCTGCAAAACTTCTGTTTTCATCGGGAATTGTTGGGTCTGATCAAGTCACCGGGATCGAGGCCAGGAGTAGTTGTCGATCGCCAGCCGTTGGCTATTGAAGCATGGCTCACGAATCTCTGTTGGATACTCGATCTTCGAAATAATCTAGGTCTTTCTGAGACTGGTCTTATTGAAAAAGAGTTGATCTGCTTCCTAGCGCATAGTACTCGAAAGCGAAGTGATCTCTCATCTCTGCTTCCCGATCGTTGCATGCCCCAGAACACGGATATTATTGACGAGTGTCTAAATCGGGTTGCCACCTATGTCGCACCCTCTTGCGATAGTGCATCCGGTTCCCTTATCAGTGGAAGCTACTCACTCAAACCGGAGTTATGGGATGAGAAGTTTGATCCGGTCTTCTTCACTCTTCGAATGGCTAGCAAGAAGGAACAGACTTCAGCCATGGAGAAATATCGACCTCAGTAATTGTTTTTGCCAACTAAGGACTACTATTTTATTATTACTTTTTTGTGTTTTTTTTCTTCTACTTTGGCTATAATTATAGAATGTCGCACGACTTTATCATATAAATATCTGTCGTCTCCACCGTTTTAATTAGCTCTTACAAGGTAAAATACTGCTCTTCTGAAAGTATATTTAGTTTTTGCATGAATTTTATCATTTTCTATTAGAACTAACTTGAAGGGCTAATAAGAAATAAGATTATCAAGTGTGCTAATTGTTCCGATCATTAGTAAGTTTAAGAACGCTTGAACTTTAGGTAAAAGTTATTGCTATGTTTTATTGTTATTTATTTTAAGGAGCACTCTCTGAATAATCCTTTTTATTATAGACTTTTTTGCCTTATTCACTTGGTATTTGGTAACTTTTAACTTAGACCAATTGTACTCTCTTTGTGTTATTATTTCTTTACAGTTGTCGACAAAGGACTGGCATTCAGAATACTTCTTCATTTTGGCCCCCATACCGCCTTCCCCTTGAGCTCTCGCCAGATTTTGCCGATTTGGAAAATGTTCTTCATAGTCGGCATTTCCACTATCTCCTCTTTTCTCTCCTCAGTTTGGTATGTTTGTTTGTCTCTATATTTTGAAGTGTTTTGATTCTCTCACCTTAAGCAAATACGCGTTCAGCTTTTCTGTGATAGCAAATCAAATTTAAATTTTAGCCTTGTATAAAATGATTGAAGGTTCAAGGGCTTTTGGCTTTCAGGATACTAATACTTGAAAGTTTCACATTCTTTTTCCAAATCTTTTCATTGAAAACATCCCTAAATAAATCATTTTCTCTAATATTATCCCATTATATTGTTTTGATTTGTTTCGCTATTCAGTTTGACCAATTATTATTCCTTTTCGATGCGATAAAGCATGTTCTGAGTTGACTTACTGCATTTACGTAATGGCTCTCTTTTTCAATATTGTCTTTTACTTGGCAGATCCAATTTTCCTTTTGTACCAGTATTGTCAAAATAAAATCAAGTTGGCTAGTGCCATTTTAGCCAAGGTAGGAAAGTGTTGAGGTGGTATGAGAGCTTTTCGTATTGCTCAACATGCTAATCATCATTAGACATTGGAAAAATAGAAAAGGAAAAGTCATATTATTCGAATTGTGAAATATATTTAAAGTAAATAATATTTGTCGATTCTTGTCCTCTTTGGCTATAATACCCGATTTCCGTAACTTTTCCACTGTAGGTGTCAATTTTTTGCCTTATTATAAATTAGTGAATGGTCAGTTGAATGCTTATAAACAATGGTGCTTCCAATCGAATGATATACACAAATCGCCAATTTTAAAATAACTTATCCTAATCTATTTTTCCTTCAGTTTGTGTACGGTGATCCTCTGGTGCCTGAGGAAAGTCTCGTTATGGTTATACATCTTCTCTACAGAGCTGTTGTTGCTGGAGGCTTGCTTCTCACACAAGGCAGGGTACATTTTATTTGACTTAACATTTATGGACTAAGTTCAATTATCTGTCCTACCCATCTCGATTTATCTCAGGATTCCAATCGTCTGGCGGTTGAAATCGAGCCCACAATGCCCTGTTTTGATCCAATTCAATGCACAGAAGCTGTGATGGCTGCTACCAATAGAGAAGCGGAACTCGAAGCCATGCAGTTTGCTGATGCAGATTCTGACAATGAAGAGGTATTAGAGGAATTCGTTGAGCACGATGTAACGCAGGATGCGTATTTTGAAGAAATGGGTGAAGATGAATTGGATGAGACTATGGAGGGCAATGATCCCCAAGCCCCAAGTAGCCGTGGTACAGAAGCTATGGAAGTTGAGGAACCTGTGATTTCAGCTACTAGTACTTCATCTCTCCGTCGAGTCAATGCCTTCCGCTTGCGTAAACCCTCAAACATCCCTCTCAAGTGGGACCTTAGCATTGTTGCCTGCCCTTTTCCTATTCCCACCACTCTGTCCACTATCTTCCAGAACCTACCCACTTGGCTTGGAACCACTCCACAGACTGTCTCTCCCGTTGAATTGGAAACGAAAACATCTATCAATGGAAACGAATATAAAATCCCTGCGAGAAACGATTCAATGTAAGTTGAGATTATTCACAATTTAGCTTGCTGATTGCGATTTTGCTTCTTGTTTACAGTGTGATGGTAGACAGTTTGCTCTCGTTATTGGTTAAATCTCATGCTCGCCTCTTCTTGAACCGAGCTTCAATATCCACGACAGACCAACAGGGTCAACAATCTAAAGCGCCTAGTGCACAGGATACCTCCTTCCTTCAACTTCCTTCTATATCAGATGAAAAGAAACCTTCTAATTGCGATCTTACTGCTCGTTGTATGGCTGTTCTCAATTCCACAGGCTTGGAGGAAACACCTGATGGAACGCCAAGAATTTCTTCTCTCGCTCGTGCAATTCAAGCTGATGCGTCTGATGGCACTCCTGATGAGAAAATGGTGAAAGTACTTGCAGAAATGCCACCTGAGTTACGTTATTTTGCTGTCTCTCCACCTGCCTATAAGCTTCCTGGCGATAGATCTACAAAAACGACTTTTGAACAGCCATCAACTAGCATGAGTGATTGTAAACCTAGCGTAGATTGTGGTGATGGAGTCTTCTGGATAGGCCGACTATTAGACAAGATTGTTGAAAGCTCTCCTGAATGTGAGGAGGAATTGAGAGTCTATATTGAAAGAGCCAATGATCCTTTTGACTTGGCTAAACAGCCAGAGAGAACGAGTTCAGAAGAAGCAAATAGCTCTTTACTTCCCTCAAACCTCCAGGGTAATGCTAGAACACGCGCTCAACGTAAGAGGGCAGCTTCAGAGAGGCGAAAAAAATTGATGGATATGATGGCCTCCAAACAGCGGGCGTTTGCGGAAAACTTTCTCAAGGATATGGATATGGATAAGGTTGATGATGAGACTAGTGAGAATTTGACCTCACAGGTGGAATGCGAATATAACTGTGTCATTTGCCAAACCAAACCGGAGACACCTCAGCCCATGGTCTTGCTTGTCATGCTTTGCGAGTCTGGATGTAAGTTATTGCTGTGCTTCCCAACGGCTTTGAGTTATTTATTTTACTAATTCATCGATTTAATTTCAATTTATCTTCTTTTCGAGGCAAAGTGGTTGAGTTTATAACCACCCTCCAGGTTTTACTGCTAGTTGTTTAGTACTATGGACAACCTAGGAGCAATAGAAAGCTCTAATCCTGTGCCAGGGACCTTTCCAATCTGGCATATTGGGCATTCTCTGTTCACTACATTGACTTTCATGACTTTAACTTCACACGAGCTTTCTTCGGCACTTAGTATTTCACTTTTAAAGAGATATGACATTGTTTTTTTTTCAAGGTGATTCAGAGATAAAGGGAAGGCCTTTTTTAATTCTTCTTATTGGCTAAAGAGTACTCTAAGCACGGGTGAGTTTAATTTGAGACAGCTTTAAGACCATGAAGAAAAGTAAATCCTGCTCTCGTATATTTGATAGATGTTTAGAAGAACGATTCATGCCATATTTGATTTAAGATTATTAAATACTCATGAATTTTCCCCTCTAAAAAGTCATACAAGAAATGCGCAACTACTCCAACCTCCCTCGTTTAAGTAATGAGCGAATGACCTACAGCCGAGGTTACCTCTGTGAGGACTCCTGCATCCCCAAACCCCTTCCCATTTTGCCACCAGAACTGCGTCCGCAGTCGTCAGACAATGAGAGCAACCTTCCTAATCGTCAAGTGCAGACCAGTGTGGATTCTGATCATCTCCAAACAACCTCTTGTGGCGCTGCTCCTTCCCCATCGCTGCTCCTCATTACACCACCACCAGCAGTTCGTATCTCCGACACTATCATCATTCCATCGAGCGCCATCCCCAATGTATCGACCTCCAATGAACCGCCTCGGGGTGATGTTCTTGATCCTGTGGTCTACGTCGAGAAGCGCCGCTGGTGGCATCTTGCTCTCCCCAATGAGCTTGTCGTTTCTCTGCCCCTTCTTAGATCTGGTGTCATTTTACAGACTTGTGGACATGCAGTTCATCGGGATTGCTTCCAGAATTATCGAGCTCAGGTGAGGGAAAGGCTTTCAAGTAATGCTTAGTTGTATGCTCTAAGTAACTGGAAATTGTGCCGAAGGCAGTGGTGATCTGCTGTGCATACACTGACTCATACCTCTGCATATCTGTTCGCTCCTTGATAGACGTAGTACTTGAGATCATATCACATCCCTTATCTCATTAGCTTTTCTCTATAACAGCTTGCTTTTATTTCATGCATTATTGTGGCTTCATACCTTTCTTTCAGATTTCCAAATTCTATTTCTTAATCTATACGTCATAATTTATTTCTATTTGTCTGGTTACGAGTTTATTATAAAGATAGGTATAAGATGAGCAAAAGTTTATTGACTTTTTATTTGAATTCCTACTTTACGCATTTTTTCGTCTTATTTGTTAAGAGAAATAGTTTGTTCATAATGGGGGCTTGAAACCATCTATCAAATCGTGCGCTTATGTCTTTATTATCTTCAGCACCTATTGTGCTATAGTGGTTATTACACTTATATTTGATGCCAGAGGTCATGGGTTAACGACACTCACTTTATGCTCTGAGTAGAACTGCCATAAACAATGGTTATTTCTAATCAACCAGCTTCGTGAATTATAAAATTAGTGCAGAAAAATGCCTTTCTATGTTTGCTCGAGTGTCATCTTTTCTCATTATTTAGATGCTCGTATAAAAATATCCACTATGTCTAAGAAATCCATGTGTTGGTTTTCTCCCTTTTTACATTACAGAGTATGCGCCACGGAGGTGGAGCAATGTCCCGCTGGATGGCCTCTTGCCCACTCTGTCGTCGTGATGTCCACTTCCTCCTACCCCTACACGCCGACTATGAGCCAGATAATCCTTCCTATCACACACCTCCTCCACCCTTATCAACTCCACTACATACCTCAACTCCCGAGGTCGCTACCTCTGCTCCTACTGAAATCGCTGCTGTCACAACTGTTCCTATGGAACAATCAGACCTCCCAGTGGCCGATACACAACCGAAAACGTTCATATCTATCCTCCGCAAGAGACTGGTATTTTAAACAGAATTTTCGGGCCTTGTCATAGCTTAACTGGGAACTCTTTTAATGATAATTTGTATCTCTTTCAGGAGGGATTACCACCGGAACCACACAGTATCTGGAGTAATTTGATCGGAGGAACGGAGGAAGATCCGCAGCAACGATTTAGATTGGTTGCTGGTCTTATTTCGGGTGTTAGTGAAGTCGCTATTATTCTTCGGTAAATCTTATTCAAAATAGGAATATATATGTCTTTTATAAAAAGCGTATAGGGATGTAACGTTATATTTTTCTACATTTTTTTGTACTAGGTCACAATTCGAATCGGAATTGTCGGTTCTTATGGTGTATCCGAATCTTTATCGCAATATCGCCCGTCGTTGCCTATTCCGTAAGTTTACGATTTAATTGTCAAGCTGTTCGCTCTTTTACTCCTACTAATGTAGAATTCTTTTCTCTGTTTTGCCTAATTAGGTGAAACCATGAATTATCTGCGCCATGTCTATTCTTCTCCATCTGATATCCTTTCCCTTGTGGACTCCCTCTCTCCCAGCTCCCTTCCTACCGCCGTCCCAATTTCTAGGTACTTGTTTATGATCAAAATTTTCTTTTTTTTATTGTGGATTAGCTTTAACTACGTTTTTGTGTCTTACTAACATATTCGTGATATTATGAGCCTTTATGTTTTAGTTCAGCTATAGTAGGTTTCTCGAGTCACAATATCGAGAGGTTAAGGTAGCACTGATTCCAATAGCAAGTCTACTTCAATAGTTAGGCTCGTAGCTATCGACTTAAAGGATGCAACAGCCTTTTCCCAAAATCTGTAGAATAATAAATGGTCTACCTTTTAGGAAGGAGTGGTAGATAGGGTAGTAGAACGGCCAAGTTGAAGATAAGTAAGCAGTATGCGTGAAAGTGAAGCGATTGAACTATTTGAAATATATAGCTAGTCAATTGTGCTAGTTGAATTAAACGTAGCTCTGTGTCCTTATGTTTGCACTGCATGGTCTTTATCTGAGCTTTCTTTTTGCATCATTATTCTTTATGCAAATTTTATAAGGATGGGACAACTTAGGCTATCTCTTTAGACATGGCTGTTGTTGGCCAGGCTCAGTGACGGTAATTCAAACGACGGTTGCATTTCACTTTATGAAGAAAATGAACTTGCTCATACAGATTTGTAAAAGACATAAGTGTTTGTCTGTTTGATTAGGTAATTATTACAGTGGTAATGAAATTACATATCCGGGAACGATTATGGAAACCTAATAATTGATAACTTAGTATACCAGGGATTGACCTCAGTGCCAGCGAAGCTATTGGTTTCCGATTCTCGTCGCAATTATCTTACCAAACTCCCTTTGGTCAATTCTTCACTTTGCCTGTGCTCCTGCTTCAAGCGGCTTCCTAACACTTTTTAATTCCATAAAATCCAGAGAGCCAATTATTCCCCGAAATTTTCCATTTATCATTTTCACTAATGGTTTATTTTTAATTTTAGCTCCAACATCCCCCAGAATTTCGCTATTTTTAATGACCCTGTTGATGTCCTCATGATCCTTCTGCCCCACGTCTGGCCTGACGAAGGTATGTAAAGTGTATTTTCCACTGGTTTTTATTCTTGCAAATATTCCCTTTTACGTGGGTGAGTCAAAAAGTTCTCCGGAAAATGCCATACATTTAAATGACACAAAGATTTGCAAGTTTTTTTTACAAGTTCAAGCATGTCTTTAGAGCTTCCTTAATAGCATACAACTGCCCGATCATTCTATGTAAGGTTAGGATCAAGCAGAAAGTAGTTTCCAACTAAACTGAACTGGAAACCTGTTCAGCTCATAGAAGCTTTAGAACACTTTTATGGGATTTTGCACCACGTAGAGCAATCATTTACGATTGGATTAAAGGCTTTAAGGGGTAAAGAGTGCAAGTCGATTATGACCCACGAGGAGGAAGGATAGAAACCCACCACAGCAAGAAATCAAGAAAGCATCTCTCTTGTGCAGAAACTAGTGCAACATGATCGACGAGTTACCCTTGGAGAATTGCAAATGAAGTAGAAATCGCACATGGATCAACATTTTCAAATCTCACTGAAAATCTTGGCTCGAGCAAGCTCTCAGTGGGCACGGTGAGTTCCAAAAGTGTTGCAGGAACAACAACTGGTCAAAAGAGATGAATTTTCCTTAGCAACTTTGGCAAAGGTGGAAGCAAATGAGGATAATCTATTTAAGCACTGTGTTGCCGGAGATGAAACCTCGATCTGACAATTTGATGAAGGAAACTAAATTCAATCCAACGAGTGACATCCAATGGGAATATGTGGGCCTGTCAAGTCGAAAGCTAAAAGATCCGTTAAGGAAGTCATGAACGCTATTTTTGGGATTCAAAGGGAGTGATACGTATTGATACTCTCTCAAAGGGCAGAAAACGGTTACTTCAAGTTATTAAGAAGACATTTTGACGAGGAAGTTGAAGAAATCCTTCGCGCCAAAAATGTGACACAAGAAACTGCAATGTCAAATTTTGTTTCTTCATGACAATGTCTCGGCACATTCTTCAAGAACTGTCAGGTCCCTGTTGAGATAATTTCGATTGGAGACGCTTCTACTTCCTTCTTATAGTCTAGACAGCTCCCTCAGACTTTTCCAAAATATAGATTACAAAAGCGCGTAAATAAAAATGAAGCCTATGTGTCAAAATGAGTGTACTCACATATGGAATATGAAATGCTTTGCATTATTCTTCAGTGCACTAGAAGGTTTTTTTCTGTCTTTTAAGAGGCCTATCTAATTATTCTTATCTCTCTTTGTTACGACAATTTGGAATGATTATAAATGCCTATCTCATCGCATTTTAAATATAAAAGATAAGTTCACCTCTATGTTCTTAAAATTGCATACAGTAAAGGACAGCGACTTACTTGGCGTATAATCTACTCACTAGGGTAATTTGTTTGGTCTGAGTTTTCTTCCCTGGAGAATTAATTGACGTCCCTTACTTGCGGGATTCAATCTATTTGAATAGCCTATTAGGGACCAATTTTAATATTTGCATTAGGCCCTTGACCTGGTCTTGGGAATCCTTGTTGAAACTTCACGTTTCAGACTTAGAATCCCTAGTGTGCATGAGTAGCAACTGCTATTCATGTACACGAATTTAGTGGTCACGAGTTAAATACTCAATTACCTATACTAAGTATGAATGGGTTTATGTGATCAATTTTTCGTAAACATGGATTTTAAACTTTATTGGCTTGGAAAATGATATTCTTGAGGTTGGCAATTTGCCTTTGAGGCTTAAACGAAATGCCTGAAAATTTAAAGAGTTAAAATAACGTCTTTTGACCATTTGTTTAATTGCTATCCCATTTCTTTTATTTTAGAGCAATTTATGGCACTTGGTTCGTCCTGCATCTGTCTATCCTATGCCCGAGCCCTTGTGGGTCTTATCCTCAGCCAAATGCCAGATGGAAACCCAGGAACTTTCGCCTATGGGCAACGTGCCTCTATTCAGTGTGCTCAATCTCGCTTGAAAGAGGTACATCTCCTTTTCTCATATCGTCTTGGCAAAATTCAATAGTTTTTCCACTTCTATGACACAAATGGATTCTGTGAAGTAAATTGCTCTTTCTTGACCATAATGGAATGCGAGGTGTTCAGAGCCCTTGACTTGGGTAGAAGGAAGGTAGTTTGAGGTCACTCTTATGGGAAACTCTCATCTTATCACCTATTGTTATCAGAATTATTCAGGTTTTTTGGTCGCCTACAACATTACATAGGTATCGATGGCGACTGATCTCTTGACTGCTTCTACAGTACTACTGTACAACTGAATGAAAGCTTAAAATCAGCGTCCTGCATCTTTAGGGACCTAAGTCGGGATGCGGCGGTAATAGATGCTAACGTCTGTTATGTTGGGTTAAATTCTTTGACAATAGTGCAATTTCGCAATCTGTTGAGTTTGCTTTGCATCTTTAAAATTAAGCAGCTATCGATCGCTTTTTATTTTTTTTGTCTCCAGTGCTGAATGAATATTTATTATTCATAGGTTTCGAGTCCATTGAAAAGCACTATTTTGGCAATGGCTTCTGCTCTTGAACAACTCGTAGAGCGAACTCCAGCTGCTACCACTACTACATCCCAACAAACCAAACAGAACTCTTCCGATTTTACAACAGAACCATCCGCATCATCATCTTCCCCAACCCTCCTTCCTCCTTCATCACCGACCCTCAGTTGTATGAGTGTCCTCTCAGATCTAGATTCTGCAGCCAGTCTGGATGTTGTCCAACTCACTCTTGATCCTCAAACAGCTAGCCGTCGATTACAAGAGCATCTCATAAGTCAAATCCTGCCCACGGTTCGTATCTTTGCTCTGTGTTTGGCCCGTTGGCGTGATGGGTTGAAACTTCATAAAGACGAGTCCTTTGAACCTATTCTTTCACTCTCCCTCCCCTTCGTTGGCATTTTGAGTGACTCCAAGAAAACCGATCTCAATGGGGAGTATTTTGTGAAGGAATTTCTCTCTCTGGCTTCTTTCCTAAGAATTGGAACTCCAGTTCCCGCAATGTCTGTTGAACAGGAAGATCCTTTGATTGGAATAGGCCCACTCTTGCCTTTTGTACAAGCTGCGGCAATGCGTTCAGGTCTAACAGCCTCTCTAGATGGTGTGACAGCTTTGAACGAGATTCTGCACGGTTGGATTAGTCAGCTCACCGCTAATTTATCTTCGGAGCCGAATTTAGCGGAGTCAGCAATTCAATCGTCAGCAACTTCGCAACACGATGGATCGGCGACTGCTCAACTACCGCCATCCATTCCAACTCCTGCAACGGCGAGGATATATTTACGTGGAATGCAACAGCCCCTCCTATCGAGGCCGTTTCGTGGAAGTCAGATGTTATCAACCCTTACTGGAACCTCTATTCCCAAGCGAAATTTCTCCCTTGCCGACTGGGTGAAAAATCTTGGGGTTAGTGCCCTTTTTGATAGCATTCTCCAAAACATGTATCTTGAATGGTTCCTCAAATTTCCTTCTGTTGACCAAGTTTCCAAACACATTACCTTCTCTTTTTCTGTCAAGCTGTTCACTTGATATTTATATAGCCTTAAAACCATCGCGTTAATTCTTCACAATATCAATTTTTTGTGGAGGAAAGATAGTCTGGAGCCTCTCTTATGAAAAGCTCGCATTCGATTAGCCCTCCTTGCGGCTGGCTACTTACTTTTTTGAAAATACGGCATTGTGCACTGATCTTATGACCTTTGACTTATGAGGTGTGTGTATTGATCACTGCATAACTTGTTCGCAATGTACTTATGTGTCTTTAATCCATGCCATTTGATTAGCAGATTCGCGCTCTTATCACTATGGGAACCGGTTTTCATAAACCTGAATTTATTGAATCGAATTGTGTCAGAGATAAGGCGCATGTATTTAGGATATTAGCGTTGTGTTTATCTTTGGGTTTTTTTCTTTTCCCATTAAAAATGCGTCAATTTCCAAACACTTCGGTCGGACTGCCCATTTTCCCGTAATAATAAGATTTACTTGGACCGAATTAGTTTAACAGTAACGGGCAGTGAAGCTAATTGTTTATGGCTTGAAATGCTTGCGAACGCATTGCATAAGAGTCGCATAATTAAAATGCTTGTCCACGCTAATAGCTAATGTTTGATAAAATAATGCTATCTAAGGAGTGGGGGAGATTTATAAACTTTATTATAGCTATTGTCATTTTATCATCAATCTTCTGCACAAACTAGTGGAAAGAAGATAGTTATTAAAGTAGGGTTGCGTTGGGGAACGGTGACTACACATCAGCCAAGTAATAAATTGGCGGTGGGTTATCCCATAATTGGCACCGAGTAGTGAACAGTAAGTCAAAACTTGGATATTTTTGTGGTAAAATCGATCTGATATGTGACAATAAGTGTGGACTTGTTCATTTCAGTATACTTAACTGTTTATATAACTGTTTTTTCATTTTTAAATGGTTCAAACTGCTCTTTTCACCAACAGCCTCTGATGGCTACAGGAAGGCAGCTCTACCCACCACGACTTATTAGACCCCCGGAAGCATTTGATGATCTCTTCAACAACCTCCAGGTGGTGAGTTCTGCAATAACGAAGCATCCCTTCCAGAATAATGTACTCTGCCTTATATGTGGTCAACTTCTCTGTGATATCTGCTCGCCCAACCTAGCTACACTCCTTTTCAAGGTAAGCACTCATAATTTTTAAATGTCCTCTCCACTTGCCTATTATTCCACTGTTATCAATTTAATGCCTAATCATATCTGATTTACTTACCAATTTTTTTACGCCCACTCTGCTTTACAGACGCATTCAATTTGTTTTGTCTTTTCCCCAAATACTGCCGTCAACACAACTTAAAAGGGAGTTTAAATAAAGATGCTGTTGATAGCGATGTCTAAAGACATCTTTATTAAAGAACATTTTATAGATTAACTAATGTGATAGTGTATCTTTCCACAGTGATCACTTTCTCTGACTCATGCAAGGACATGGAGATGAGCTTATCTTGGCATGATAGCTTTCCCATTGGTCCACGCTATGCATACTACTTGAGTTTTCCCCTATTGTCAAAAATTCCAGTTTAGTCTCTTTCCTTTTCTTCATTGGAAATTTGCTTGGCGGCCTTCAAAACTCTGATGGTTATTTATAGATTGGTCGAGAGTAGTAGTAATAGTTTCTCTTCTTTGCATTTTGAAATGCAACAGCGGGTTTTGAATCCATGTTAATGCAGTTTTTATGTTCCCTGGGG
>UZAE01012162.1:19484-47584 GCA_900617975.1 Rodentolepis nana
AAACACGGGGTGTTAGGTAAATATTGTCCCATGCAAAAATTCCAAGAATAAATTATGCAACTTTAGATAAAATTACTGGAAACAAACTATACATTGAAAGTAAATGATAGAGGATGCCCAAATTTTAAGAAATCGTTGGCGAGTTGACTGGTAATGAAGAGGCGAACGCAAATCAATAATTGAGCCCATTGCATGAAATGGATTGACGTCGTTAAGTTTACCCAGGCATTCGGAAGTGTTAGAAATGTTATACTGCCGAAAGTGCTTAATTATTTGATCTAGAAGTGCTCAAAATGACATCTTTCTAATCTTTTGAATAAGATGGAGACGAATGGCAAAAAAGTGGAGAAAATAGCTAAGTATGAGGGTGTACTTACTTGTGGGCAAACATACTATTGATTTCATACAATTTTTAGAATCTGCATTGATTTTTCATATATATGATAGGTTATACTACTCAAAAACTAACTCGCGTCAAATAGATTTGACTGGGAAAAGAGCTTAGGCTAAAACTGTGGTAGAAAGAATAGTCTTATTAATTATCTAGAGAACAGGAAGAATCCAATGCGGAGTGATATATTACATTATAGCCGATCTAAACTGTGAGACCACCGCTATCACAAGGGAGAAATGGGGCAGAATATTTTTTGATAGGAAAGCAGAGGGTAGAGGTTACTTTGTAAAGATTTATGGAGTAAAGTTCAAGACGCAAGTCATGCTCTCGACCATATGATAAGTGCAACTTATCGAATATGAATCGATATGCGTATAGTCATAACGTGGATGAATAATTAGTCCGTTGAAATTTAGATGTAATTTCTAAAGGGTTAAATGAATAATTCTTAACAAAATAATCTAATAAACATATTTTGTCAGCTATTTATAAATCTTCATTGCTTTATTATTATTGATCACGGTAATGCACAAAAAGTTTAACACTTTTTTATTTGCTTGAAGTAACTGAACGTGATTAATACAAGATCCACAAAATGATTAAGAGAGGGGATAAAAAAGATGATGACCTCTAGCCTCATTTTGCCTTCTTATTCGAAGCATAAAGTACTCATTAAATGCGTAATACACGATTTGAAAACCAAATTTCCTGATTGGTCACCAGCATTGCATGAAACACCTGTCTACGGCTCAGTACTCATTATTAGTTTTTTTGTCTAAAAACTTCAGTGGTTGGAAAGGTATAATGACTCTACATGAGATTCAGTAGCCTACCATTTAAAGTAAAATGAAGAATTTCGTTTAATCATACTCAGGTTTGGGTTCTGGTTTTTTGGCAATGGTGGGAAATTCATAAGTTAGTAGCAGCTAACTATTACACAATATTTACCATCTGAGGTCTGCGATAGACTCATTTTCATATTGGGCATCCTAGGAAAAGCAAACACATACGACAAAAGTCTATAAACCGGCTGTTTACTTCTGACTTCACACTACCATGACCCCACCCTGTGTCATATTCGACCACTGTCACAGTACTCATCTTACCTTTTCTCTGCCTTTATGTCCGTCTGTTTCTTTTACATTTGTGAATCATTCTTCTGTTCACCCTCTCCACTTTTGTGACTTTAATGTTCCGCCCCTCTGTGAAGCCCGAAGTCAGCTAAAGGACTAATGATAACTACCAAAATGCCTGCCATTTGATATAAATCTTTACCATCTGTGGCGATTTCTATCATATCAACTTTCATAGTCGTCGATCTCCAAACCATTTTGAATTGGCTGCCAGTAGAGGAAGGCATTACTCTTTGATGGTACAATCAGTTCCAAAATGATTTCAAATTTGGTGAACTCTTTATAGCGTAGAATTCTTCCACTTACATTTCTAATAAGCTTGCTTCTTCGACCAACAGCTTTTAAGTTCCTTGAAATCAATGGATAACCAAATATCGCCAAAGGATCATTAAAGACAGTTATTGATAAAGTTGTTTACAATATTTTTCCATATATTAGTCACTGAAGAGATTTAACAATAAAAATTACAATTCAAAGAGATTTTGTACCTATCTTAATGTAGGTATTATCAATTTGTTTTGATTTTAATATACTATACGTACCTATTCTTAATTCTCTTTTCTGATTATTCCTACTCTTTCACTTAGTTTTGCCTGGACACTACATCGTTCCTCAATAAAAGCTTATTCAGAGTACGCTTTATACAGTGCCAATTAAGCAATATTCTGTGGGAAGGGTAACGTGAAGTTCCTGATGAGGTACACGTACAACATTGTGGAGACAGCATGTGTCAGGCAATTAATACATTAATGAAATCATTTCAAAGTTCATCAATTTGATGGAAAAATTTCGAAACGCTTGTAGAGAGAGGGAAAACTGTTATCATGTGAATTCCTCCGCTTACGTTCTAGAGGTCCATTCTGATTCGAACCCAATAATGGCAAAAAAATCGATTCTTGGACAAGTTGATCGAAAATCGAATTTCGGCCACGCAGACATTTAAAAATAACGAGAATTGCTATGTGTCAAGAACTAATGCCAAAGTGCAACATTTTAAAACGAATGATCTGAGTCGCAGTAACGGAGTTCAAGAATTTGAAGTAGTCGAACATCATAGAGAGAAGACACATGAAAGTAAGTTCCTAAAAACGAAACTGTCTGAGCATAAGCGCCGACATGGAGACAAGAAGGTAGATTAATATCAATAAAACTCAAGACTAACATTCGGGTATACGCATATCAATATTAAAGGTGGTGATTAATTTTAAAATGCTAAAAACATTTACTTTGGATATTAGGAGAGCAAGACAAGATAATCAACATCCAAATCTCATGAGTCAACCAAAGAAATACATTAACACTTCATAACACTCCCTATTGAATAATGGTCATGCATTCTCCAACATAATTTTTTAAACGCATTTGGGCCAAAAATGTTTTTATTTTTTCGTCTGCTAAGCTATTGCGATATTTTTATGCCACTGTAACTCAAATCCTTATCTGTTCATACTTGATGAGTTTACACTTTTTTCATAACAGTTCTGCTTCACTGACATAACTGACATGCGCTTCCTGCATAGGCGGCGAATCTAAACGTCTGCATTTCCGATCACTTTTATGCACAGCCGCAAACTTGTTAGTTATCTACTCCCATGCTTCACTCATCAGAAATCTCCCCCCCCCCCTCGTATACTCTTCGTGGGGAATTTAATATATTTGGCCTAAACTAATCAATTGCATATTTCAAAATAAACCCACAGGTTTATAGATTTTAAATCTATGAGTTCATATAATGCTAACATTGGTGTCTGCCGTCAAACGTGAGTCTGCATCAGTTATCTGATTCTAATTATTATAAGTTTGAAAAATGAATCTTTATGTATTAAATACCGTTCAGGAAACGATTAATTCAGAAATGTGGAATTTAGAAACGATAGGGCTTTTCAGTCATTTTCATTCAGGAAATTATTAACTGTACAACTAATAATTTCCATAAAAGCACCTTTCAATGCAAATTTAACACACGAATAAATGCGAAGCATCATTGAAATACTGAATTAAGTCACCAATCAATAAACGAGTTATAACTGTAAAATCAATAAATATATTAATTTTAAAGAAAACACATTACTTCTTAAGAAGCAATGTGAAGGAAGATAAAAAATTGTCCAATGATGACTATTGGTAATTGAAATAGGTGGAATTCGTAAAATTAACCGATATAGGGAGCTAAATCATGGCTACATTACGTGTAATAATATCATTCAGAATTCAAGGGCAATGGACCGGGCATATGGAAGAAACTCGTACAATTCACATATTCTTGAAAATAATGAAAAAATAATTTAATATAAGTTTAGCAAAGAAATTGATACGAATATTTTATATTAAAAATGTTATTAGCAATGTAGGAGAGAACGACGGATATTTAAAGCAGAAAAACTCCACTTATAGTAACCGTGAAGCAAAGAAATGACATGGGAAATCGGAAGAACAATGTAAATGTAAAAAGAAGCCTAGACTATTAACAAAGCGCATCAAGTTCAACAACATGACATAATAAAACCTGATATTGTGTTAAAATTTAGGATTAAGTTTTTTCTAAAATATAGACAGTGAACTTTATATTATAGAG
Organism: Rodentolepis nana; assembly: GCA_900617975.1. Taxonomy (NCBI): domain Eukaryota; kingdom Metazoa; phylum Platyhelminthes; class Cestoda; order Cyclophyllidea; family Hymenolepididae; genus Rodentolepis; species Rodentolepis nana. The sequence continues at coordinate 23,587 of UZAE01012162.1, forward strand.
ATGTAGTTAAAACTTACTAAAAAAGACCTTAAAGAAATACCGCCGAAACCAAATATTTCCGCAATGCCGAAGAATGCCAATGTATGATCAAAATGATTTTCAAGCATTTAAATTTAATTACGCTGCGCTTGGTATCGGATTTGGTGTCCTATTTCTAGGAATTGTATTTCTTTTCATGTGTCGAAATTATGTCTACGATTATACCAATAAGGATCTCTTTTTACCCTTCGGAATTTTGTTAATCATTATATCTTTTATTGTGATGATCGCATTTGGAGTTAGGATTGGACAGGAATGGATAAAAAGTACGGACTTCACAAAACTTAATGAAACCGTTGTGTATGCACAGGAGCCTGCACAAGCACCGGATATTTCCCAACCTAACCAAAATTCAATGCTGACAGGCGCATATAGCACCTTTAAAATGCAATCTCCGATTTAAGCTTCTTATCATTTACTCGTCAATATAATTCTAACAAATCTCGATTTTGCCTATTTGAACTAATTGCCTTCTCAGAATCAATAATTATTATAGCACAGTTTAATGACTTTCTTGTTTATATTTCTGCTATTCCGTGAAGCAAATTTGACCTTTATTGAAATGTTTTAATTACTATTTCTTTGGTTCGTTCGCAAATTAGAGTGCCATTGAAGTAGGTATCATCGATTGACAACCAAGAGCCGATGGTTATTTCGTCTTTCTCATAAACGGAATTTTGATTTTGAATCCAAGAGACATCAGTTTTGGAAAAATCCGTACGAAAACTAGTGTTTAATAACTTCAGAAAGCGAGCGAAGTCACATGAAATTCATCATTATAGCAAAATGTGATGCTGAAAAATGTACAGTTCCGCACTGCTGTAAAGCAACTAACCTGGACAGGTTAAGCATAATAATAAATAAGGGGAGTGAAGTCAAAAAGAGTATAAGGTTTTAAAAATATTCCACCGATGGGCGGCTCATATTGACAAATTCATCACTTTTCTCATGTAAAAAGGTATCAAACACTTATCAGCGACCCCCTCCCCTGTGCTTATTGGCAGATAACGCATTTATGCCGCTCGAAGACCTTAGAGGTTGAGCAATGTTAACGACCTTAACTATCGATGTAATTACAAGACAAGCCGATTCTAAAGCATGCAAACTCCAATACACTCCACAACCTTTCAGCGGAAATAAACATTTAAACTCAATTTAATGCGCTCAATTATGAGTTTATTAAAAGCGATCAAAATAGAAATAATGGGTGAGATATATAGTAAAATGACAGCGGCAGTTAAGTGACCATAATGATTGAATTTTGCTAGTCTTTGTTAAGGCGACAACGCGGTAGTCTTTTCAGCAATAGCATCCAATAGTGGCTGTCTCTTATGACGATACCGAATGGCCAGATTCCTCAATTCCGTCTCCAAATCACGACCCAGATTGACTAACAACTGTTCCAACTGAGAGTAGGAGAGTTTAGCCAACCCACCGGGTTCATTGGCTAGAGCAAGAGCATTTGCATGTCGGGAGGCTTGATCACTACTATTATCGCCAGAAGACTGCCGTTGCTGTTGATTTTGCTGATGGAGTAGGGCACCACTCTCCTGAAAAGCTCGTGAAAAGGGAGCAAACGGGCGTTGTGCATTACTAGCTGGTGGTGGCTGAGATGGAAGACTCGGGTCAGGATTAGACATGGAGGATGAAGATGCTTGTCCGCAGTCTCTTTGAGCTGCCGCTACGGCTTCCGCAACATTCGCACTAAATTAGGAGGTATTTAATTATAAATAAAACTAGATGCATGATCAGCTCAGGATCTACTTAAAGTTTTACGCACAGCAGAATATTAGTTTGCCCGGGAAATTTCCTCTATCAGTAAGAAATAAGACTTACAAAGCTAATCCTACATTACTTCGTGTTTCCTAGTTTTCAATAAAGCCAACTCTTCAATCTTGTGTTCGTTCAATAATATTAAGCAGCAAAACCGTTACGAAGTTACTAACTTGATACTTATCCTCTTTTTGCTCAATATATCTTGCTTACTTTTGCTTTCCTTATACCCACTACGATGTGAAATGCACATTTTAGAAGACTGAAGACTCTAAGATACCTAAGCCATCTCTCTTCTTCAATACGTTTTCGACTCCTAAACCATTTTTGAAGCACTGTTCACTACCGTCTTGATTTCTGTTAACCATATTGCGTGCTGAAGAAGATGCTCTCAATACCTAAAGCCACCTAACGATATGTTTTCAATCACTACCTATTCAAGAATGAAATTCCCATATTTTAGTCTCCGTTGATAATGACGAAAGCTAAATATATATGATCTACAATGATAAAAAGTATCTATGTAAAAATTCTATGATATAATCAATCAAGTAAATATATTAGGGGGCACTCACTTTTCTTCATTCCTATCGTCGATATTCACTTGACGAGCGAAATTGCGTGTTAGGGTATCCGAATTCTCCTTCTCCACCATCGAACTGTCATTGTAAATCACCAATGAACACTCTTCTTCATCTTCCAAATCATTGATCACCATGGTGTTTGCACTGTGATCTCCGCTTTGACTAAAAGAGACCAGTGTTTCAGTGGGATCTTTCTGGTGTCTATAAAAAAAGAAGGCTTAGATAGCATAGTAATGAATTGTAAACAGCAGGAAGATAATGTAACGTTCATGAGAAATAAGCTACCAAACATAGCATTTGTAAAGTGAAACATTAACTCATAAGGCCTCGGAATTTTCCTATTTATCAGTGCAAAAGCAGGACTAACTCCCTATTAAACTCTTTCCGAAGTAGGTACTAACAGTCGTAATGAAAAAAACCTGAGACTTTCCAAAAGTACTGTAAAAAGACCAACATTAGAAAGAGTTTGCTCAACGAATTACACTAGAAACCCAGCGGCGAAGCATGAACAAAGAACAGTTCACATTTGGGATGCCACGAAAATTCCTACAGGTTATCTTACCTGAAAGCCTCTTTTGGATCATCAGTCAAGATGTCAATGAAATCTTTGATATAAGCATCTAAAAATGTCTACAACATTCACTGAAATCTTAAACCCCTGCCTCAAAAATTTTAAAACTGGCATGTCGTGATACAAATCCGGAAAACTATGCGCAAAAGTTTGGGGAGTGCAAAAGACTCACATCCACGTGGTGAACCCTGAGCAACATATACTCATACGACAAAAAAAGTCTATGAACCGGCAATTGACTCCTGGCTTCAAGCTACCATGACCCACTCTATGTCATATTCGACCACTGCCACAGTACTCATCTTACCTTTTCTTTGCCTGTCTGTCACTTTTGCATCTGTAAATCATTCCTCTGTTCACCTTCTCTACTTTTTTGACTTTGACGTTCCTTCCCTCTGTGAAGCCCGAAGTCAGTTAAAGGGCAAGTGATAACTATCAAAACGCCTGCCATTCGATATGAATATGCGAATGCTCGGGAAAAAACAATAGTTTTACTCCACCGACGAGATCACTGACTCAAAAGCGAAACAAAAAAAACAGGGACTTTAAGTGCCTAAGTGTAGGGTGAATTAATTCATGTGAAAGAGGGAGATGATTGAAACCACACATCAAAATGTCATCCACAATGGCAGTTTAAAGTATGCTTCAAGCCACTTCGATGGGTCTCTTCAGCACGAAAATAGTATCACAAGTAGTGTAAAATGCACAAAGCTCAAACCCCTTGGACCAACTTTCAAAAATTATGAACAAAGATATGCTTAATTAAAAAGGTAAGTGAATACTATAAAGAGGGCAATAAGAGATCTCATCACCGACAACAGCACTTGTAGGCAAACAGAAGTAATAGATTTAGAAACAAAACTACTAATCAGAGAGGAAAGAGAACTAAAGCTATGTAACTTTTGATTGCTATAAAAATGGATAGTACATAAACATGCTTACCTTCCAAATTCATCTCTAATAATCATACTAGATGAACCGGAGCGCTGAATCATGGTTCCCGAATTGTTCAGGTCCTCTTCCACAATATCTACATTCTTGGAGACATCTAAAACTTTTGAAGCGCATGGGGACTTGGAATCAGCTCCTGCGTGGACACCCAATTTTGATGACCCAGAGGGATTCAGAGCAGCACCAGAAGAAGCCGCGGCTTTCGATTCGTTCAAACGCTTCTCTCTCAGGCGATTTGATTCTTCAATTAAGGGTCTTAAACACAAAAAGGACGTACAGTATAGAAAATATTGCTCGGCATGAAGAAGATCAAGAATATGTTATTTGAGCGTAGTTTCTTTCATTACAATTAGTCAGCTTAGTGTTTGAGTGAATTCTGGCCAGTTTAATTGTGCTTGCAAGTAGCTGCTGCTTTATCAGTTGAGTTCTGAATCAAAGATGCATAATTTTTAACTTTGTAATATCATACAATTACACTACGGACTAAACTTACTAAAAACAGGATCAACTAGTACGACATAAGACACTAAGATAAAGTCGAGATTATTCACTTGTTACTTGTGTTTCTATACTAACCAATGATAAAAATTTTGTTTTTTTTTTCGCTTGATGGACGATGGCATCTAGCCAAGCAGAGAAGAGATAAATACTCGTCGATGTACAATTTATGTGGATAACCAACCGCACGAATAATTCCAGCAAGCAATAGGAGTAGCAGCATTTCCTTCTTCCGCAACGAACCCACAGTGAGGTTAGGGCTTGATCTGAGTAATGCATTTTCTACATACTCTTCAAATACCCGGCAAATATGCCAAAAACTCTTATACAAATTATCCAATTCTATGAGGAAACTCGAAACATCCACACAAGATATCCTAGCTGCTTCTTCCTTCAAAAAAAAGCATGAACCTCACCAACATCCAGTTTTATAAACGACGCTAAGAATAAGCTTACAGGAGAATAGAGGAGGGTTTTGCCGATCGAATGAACTCCGTTTGCAGGAGATCAGAAGCTGAAGGCCGTGCCTCAGGTGATCGTGCCAAACATGAGTTCACGAAAGAAATAAAATTGGCAGACCAGGCACTCTCATCACGCAAACGCGGTGATGGTTGACTGGGTATCATGAAAAGGGCACGCATTGGATGTTCATCCCCTAAGGGCGGCTTACCGTCTCCCATCTCAATCGCTGTTATCCCAAGAGACCAGACGTCAGCAGAACAATTATAGCCAACTTCTTGTATGACCTGTGTGGAAAAGAGGGGAAGATGCAAATTGATTTTCACTTGCACTCTATCTTGTGATGTCACAGATAATTTGTCCGTGTATTTTACAAGTCGTTGTAAACACACTGTTGAAAAACATTATTCTCTCATTTTAGAGGTGTGGTTGTTTGTTATCAGCCGTTGGTCAGTCTAGCTCCCGGAAACTGTTACATCGTCAATCCCTATTCTGCCTAAGAAATGCTTGATGAAACTTTTAACTTCGGGGACGATAACGGGACTCATCTTAAGCTAAACGAGTGTCGTAGAGAGAGGAAGAGTTAGTTTAATAGTTCAGGCAGATATTAAATTGGCAATCATAGGATTTAATTTCATTTGTATGAGCCCCAGTGAATAATTGAAAATGTCATACGAATAATAGATGCAATGAAAGCGACTGATTTAAATTTATTGTCTAATTACCGTAGAAAGGCAATCTCACACCCATCCAGATCTCTAACTGAAATTCTAATAGCACTTTTATTCAAATACAAATACCACTAAAAAAATCACCTCCGGAGCCATCCAAAATGGAGTACCGATGACGGTATTGCGTTTAGCAAGGGTGTCCACCAACTGACCGGCGACACCGAAATCAGCTAGTTTGGCCATTCCAGAGTTTGTGAGCAGAATATTGCCTGCTTTTATATCACGATGAATTTTTCGCATCTATAGAGAAGGAAAAGACAGAATTTGGTTTGGCGAGTAACAAGGGAAATGAAAACAAGAAGTCAATCATTCAATGGACAAATTGACATATCAGAACAGCTAAATGTTCACCTATTGTTTTGGGAAAAGCAAAAAGATATGCTGAGTTCATAGGATGAGTTCAATACGGATGACATATCAGATAATAAGGGGAGTTTTAAAAGGTCACCGTCGCTCCAGACAATCGGCAGAAACTTGAGTAATGAAACCGCTTACGTCATCATATACTATGACGAATGAAGTTTTCCATAAAATTAGAGTTAATAGAACATAGATTGGCAAACGATCCAACAGATTTAAAAAGCAATTGTCTTTTACAGAAAAGAATTCCAGATTTGAATAATATTGTACATTGGAAAACATATATGACGCCTCGACGTTGGAATAGTAGGTTCGATTATGAATTATGCAACAAGGTATAAAGTCAGACAAAAAGGAACAAAATGTGCACGTATCGGACTCCACAGCTGTAATCACGACACAAAATCGTACCTAATAAACGAATTTAAGACGATGGAGTAAAAAATAATCACGAAAAATAATTTTCAACAAAAAACGATATCATATTGCATCAAACTATGCGCTTGAGAAAAATTAATGAAGACCATAACACTTAATAAAAGAGGAACAGTCAAAGACAAGACAATAACATAGAGACAGTCAAATATACCTGATGTAAATAGTCAAGACCAAGAAGACTGTATTTCAGAATAGTTCCAATTTCATTTTCGGTGAGCGTTTTATTACGAAGGCGCATAATATCTGCAACCGAACCCGCCCCACAATATTCCATGCAGATCCAAAGGTCTTGATTATCAAAGAGACTCCCAAAGCACTTTACGATAAAAGGACTGTCACATTGCTGCATTATTGAGATTTCTTTGACTATCTCAGAAAGATCGCTATCAACAGGAACCTTAAAGAAGAACATAGATAAAAAGAGCATGTCGTTCCCTATTAAATTCTAAAAAATACCTTCTTAACGGCAACAATAGTTCCTGTTGACCGATGTCTGGCTTTGAAAACACTACCATAGGAACCTTTTCCGAGCTTACAAATGACTTCCAAGACCTTCGAGGGAGGTTTGGAGAGCTCAGATTCATCTAAGCGTTTCATTATGTAAGTTATCTAAGATAACAGAATCAATGCATAAATTTTGTCTGAGAGACTTGAGATTTTAAAATATCAACGAAAAAATCTTTAAAACTATCCAACCGAATAGAGCCTAACCTGACATCAGTCATATAATCTAGTACTTGCCGCCTAAAACCTTGAAACGTTAAACATTTAAAGCGTAGATCCTAAATATCTGTATCCATAATTACTTTATGCCGTTACTCCTAAAATGGCAGTCAATTATGCGTGATAGGAGTGGCGATCTAGCAAATAAAAAAAGCGAGAATGCAAAATGTATTGTTTCTGGCGGAGACATTGGAGTTATGTTAAAAGGAAAAATAATAATGTGAAATGATAAAATATGGATATGAATGCATATTATGCGATCCTATAGTATGATTTTATTATAAATCTGATGTTTATTATGCAATTAAGCTTTAGAAAATGAATGTTTAAGAAGTTTTAAGATACGTATGATCCTAATATGGGCTTATATCTTTCGAGACAACAAGCGCCTTCGTTTACCGATGGTGATACAAAATCTATAATTTCTGATATGAACTTTTATTAGGAAAATTGTGAATTAGTACAAATTAATTAAAAAAACTCGTTAAATTGGTACACCTCTGAAATAATACAGATAAGATAGTTTATGCTTTTATCAAAGATAGTTTGCATGTTAAATAAGTGTTTTAATGTCTAATTAATTTCAAGTATACAATGAAACTAAATATCGCACCAGAAGTATCGATAAACCTATGAATAATGGCCAAAGCTTGACAATTTAAAAATATGAAAGTTAATGACCGAATTGGTTTTTCGAATGTCGTATTTATAATAGAATCCAATTTTACCATTTATTTGGCGGTATTTTGAGCTATTTATGCTAAAAAGAAGGTCCTTTGATTCGTTTGCTTTAACTCATAGTTTCACTTTTTTGATTTAAATGGTTGACACCCATGTGGTGTATATCATATTTTCAAATACCTCAAATTGATCAATTTAAAGTTTGGACAAGTACAAGTGGTTTCCTAATAAACAATATGTTCCCAATCGCTTAACTTTGCGTATATGAATTAACACAATTTCTATGGGTTTATTAGAGGCATTAGCAGCTGTGAATTCTTACAGTAAATATTTCAAAGTAATTCCCTGGATATGTGCAATGATTTTAAAAATAGAATAGTCTTATTTCCATTTGCCTCTACTTCTGTCCTATTTGTTGAAGGTTATTCTCGCTGTTTCAGTACCTGTTAGTTTAATTAGGATGGTGGAGAGGGTCGCCTCGTTTCTGTCCGCTAATTGCACTCTTTATGAAGGACACAATTTATCGTCGTGCGAGTTGTTAATTCATGCTCAGGATTTTGTACGTTTTATTATCAAGCGATATGATCTGGATAACCATGGTTATGATAATATGTCCGTGTATTCTCGAATTAAAGAAGTCATTAGTTACCTGAGAGCATGTAAAATAACGCCGTTATTTGTTGTCGATGGGACTTTGGATCCTGATGAAAACATTGCTGGTATCTTACCTAGGACTATTTGCGAATTTCTCTCTTCGGTCGGTGTTAGCTTTGTCGTTTCCCGATCTAGTGCAGTTTGTACTTGTCTGGCTCTTGCAGAACAACACCTTTTACCATTGCTGATTTCGCATCCTGGTTTTTATGTGAATCTCTACTCATGTGATAGTACTTCACGGCCTATTTTTCTTCCCATTGAATGCCTTCAAAATCTGAACACGAATTCTTCGCAATTACACGCAGAATCACTATCTTATTTGGAACCATATTTCCCACAAAGATATTTGTATCTTGGTTGTTTATTGATGGAGTTGATCGACTTTCCCCCAACTGCAAATAAGGACTTGGAAGTTGGTATAGTCTTGAAGTGGTTGAAGGATAATAGTCATGAACCCTTAACTATTCTACAGCATATTATGCAGCATGCTTTACAATCGAATGATCCCTGCCTGGTAGCCCAAATGATGATTAACTATCTTATTTCTTTGACACCTGACTATGAAGAAGCGTCCGCTGTATCTTCTTGGCTGGGGTTGAAGACAACGAAATCTCAAGCGCATTTTGATTTCCATGATTTCGAATCGAGTTCTCCGCAATTTTTATTTAGCACGGCTTTGCATATCCTAGAGGGAAAATCTTGTCGTCACTTAAAAGTCGGGTTTAATGACCCGACTCTATATAAACTGTTCTGTCAGGGTAAAATCGATTCCCCTTTATTATGCCCTATTGAAACAAATCCACCCCCGATAGGTATTCTGCGACGGTTACAGAACGCAGTTCTTTCCAGAAACAATTATATCGATAATGCTTGGGCATACATTACGGATTATTTTCACTTTTCAATCTTCCATTTAGATGAAAGAATAGCTGTGATCGTGTTGTGCTGCTTACTTTGGCACTCTTATTCCTCTTGTTCTGGTCATTCACCGGAACTTTGTCCTGCAGTTTTATCCACGGTTTTCTGTGCACTAATTAACATATTTTGTAAGCAATCCCCGGAAATGTTTTCTGCCGCCTTTCTTGAATATGCGAAATCTGAGAAATTAGAGTTCAATCATACTGAGGAAAATTATCTCAAACAGTCCGAAGAAATTCAACAAATTTATTCCGAGTTCCTTTCTTTCTTTAGTGTTGTCAATAGTTCCAATGGATCGTCCAAACTCTCCCTCTTTAAGCAAGTCTCATTCGAGCCAGTATTCGTGGTTTTTCCATGTTTACGTATGTCCGCTCTTCTGGCTGCTAAATTATCCTTCTCTAAGCCCGAAAATCGTCTAAGTGAATTGTTAAGCTCCTCTTTCTTACATGCTGCGAAGTTGGAGGCTTCGGATTTCTCCTCAGCATTCCATCATTTTATGGGCTTGGTTAAAAATACAGAAATCTACTGGGATGAGCCTCTCTCAACTTCAGTTACTTCGATAAAGGAGCCTCTAACGGAAGTCTCCAAGACTCCTGATTCTATGCCACCAGCGGAGAAGCCTCTGCCCATTTTCAAACCCGATTCTCAGGATGATTCTCACCCAACTAATTCCACTTGGAAAAGGAGACCAAATGAACGACCGATTCCTGTGTTTGTGCCAACGTTTACTTCTGCAGGAAAGGTACCATTCCGAGAGAGAACGTCGTCATCGGCGTCACTTTATCAACCGAACTACGATCGTCCAAAAACCCCGCCCCCTGCAAATACTTTTATGAAGAAAACGAAGAAGAGTAAATATGCTGCTCTCCTGGAACAGAGATTTGGTGATAAGAAATAGTTAATATTTTCCTCTATTATTATTATTATTTTCATGTGTTTTTGTCATAATCTACTTACTTTTTCTTTGCCAATGTTTTGCCTCAAGAGGAAAAATATTGGGAGGTTCTATGGTTGGAATCGATATAATTCAGTTCAGGGTGTGCTTGACAAGCAATCATTTAAGGTGTTAGTGAATAATGGCGCAGAGGTAATTTCGAGGAACTGATCTTAGTTGGTGCGCATTAAGTTTAGGGTTACATCCGTCCAATTTAAAATATGTTCAGATTTCTGGAAATGGGTATGTTGGTTTTTTATTAGGAAGGGAGTGACAAGCAATTGGAAATGGTTTCTGGTTCTTTGGATATTTATCTATCATTACTCCTTTAGTTGGCTTCAGGCTTCACAGAGGGGAGGAACTTTAAAGTAGAAAAGCCGAGGCGAGGGAGGGGGGACAGAACAGAAGAATGATTCACATGTGCAAAAGAGATAGACACGAATGTAGAGTAAAAGGTGTGGTGTGGGTGTTGTGGAAGTTATTCAATATGGTATACAATTTGGTGATGGTAGTTTGAAGTGAGAAGTTAGCTTCCGGTTTATAGACTGTTGCCGTAATGTGAACATTTTAATGGTTAATCCTCATTCTGTTATCTCTCCTTTATAGATTTCAGCTAGGACTGCTATTCATTCTCGATCGCTTGTAATAGCGAACCAGTAACTACCAGCCTCAGGTATGCGTATTACCCTCTACACCACTAATCGAGCTAGACATTCCTTCAATACAAAAAAGAGCTCAATGTGTAAATCAGTCCCTTGGCAATGCTTACATTTTGTAGACGATTACCAATTGCCCTCTCCCTCTCTTGTTGAAGGAGGAATGCTCAACATGATATTTATAGAAACCTTATAGACAGAGCTCGATAAAATGAAGGGCATCATTGTCTCTAAAGTGAGGAAAGATATTATTTATTTATTTATATCAAATGACAGGCTTTATGATAGTTGTCATTAGCCCTTTAGTTGACTTCAGGCTTCACGAAAAAAGTCCAGGGGGGGGGGGGTGAACAGAAGAGTGTTTAAAGATGTTAAAAAGACAGACAGACACAAAGGCAGAGAAAAGGTAGGATAAGTATGGGGGAAGTGATTGAATATGACATACAATAGGGTCATGGAAGTTTGAAGTCAGAAGTCAACTGCCGATAAATTGACTTTTTTGCCGTATGAGTATACGTTGCCCAGGATGCACCACGTGGAGGTAAGTCTATTACGCACCCCGTGAGGAAAGATATAATGTCGATAATCGAGTGAGCGAGAATAATAAACTGACATCTTTGTTGCTGTGTGCTCCTTCAATCAACAGGCATTCAAGTAAGACGGTTATAAAGTTGACTAGCCTTTCCAAATTAAATGAAGTGTCATGGAGTTGAATTAATTGATATAGAGAGTTCTAAACTGCAGTTGTTATTGAGCCTTGGGATTATCAATTCCCACAGGATGTCCTTGCATCGACTAACTTATCGAGATGTTGGCGCATGCAGACTATGACAACTTGACCTTTAGCTGGAATAGCACTATACTGAGCTTTGGGGTGGAGTTTTGATCTTAAAAACGGACAATACGTATTCTACTTATATTCGTACATATATTAATTAGGAAAAGTTATGAATGTCCCTTACAAAAAACTATACTCCTAAGTTCTCTCATCATATTTGAGTAATTTAATACAAGTAATTTGGCACGTGCGATAGTGACCCAGTCACAGGCCAACGGATCAAAGCCGATTGGCTCACACTCACAGAGAATGGAATTAGCTATCGAACTGATACTGATCCTTGCTTCTTCCTCTGGACACGGTTTTCCGTCATGTTAACTCTACATTTCATCCACAACCATGTGGGAAATGAAGATTGTCGCACTAGCCACATTTGGAATATATGCAATTGGTAATATTTCTCCGGACTGTGGAGAGCACAACGCTGTCATCGCTGAACAAAGGAATCATATGAGCACTCAGACAGGCTCCATAGTGCGGCCGTGCTGCTTACCTTATGGGGTGTAATTGCGGTCGTAAGCTCTGAGGCCTTCCAATTAAACAATATTAATTCTACTTATATTCATGCATTTATGCTCTTTTGGTAAAGTTAGGAATGCGACTGAAAGCAAAATTTACTCCCAAATTCTCTCTCTTTCACTTTAAATTAGTCTGGGTCCACTGCAACAAACGTAGCTGGCTGAAATACCATAGGGACAGACACTTGATTTCCTAACGATACACCATTGCAATGGAGTCCTCTCCTTCATCATATAATGTAAACATTTATTTATATCAAATGGCAGGCATCTTGATGGTTACCATTAGCCCTTTAGTTCACTTCAGGCTTCACAGAGGGGAAGGAACATCAAATTGGAAAAAGTCGAGAGGGGAGGGGGGAACAGAAGAGTATTTCAAAGAGGTAAGAGACAAACACAAAGGTAGAACAAAGGTGATGTGAGTACTGTGAAAATAGTCGAATATAGCATAGAGTGAGGTGATGGTAGTTAGAAGTGAGAAGTCAACTGTCAGTCATAGACTTTTTTGCCGCTTGAATATACGTTGCCCAGTTTGCACCATGTGGAGGTAAGTCTATCGCACACCCCATAATGTAAACATAGAATTCCATGTGATATTTTTTTATACAAAATTTTAATCAAAGAATGACAACGTGCGCAGCTTGTACTCCTTAAAAACTAGTTGTAATTTTACCCCTTGATTTTGAATTTATGTGAGTTGGTCATAACTGACCATTATCGTGGTAACTGTGTGTTTAATTTCAATCGATTATCGGAGTAGTTACTTATCCATCGGCAGTAAAGAATCCACGAAGCAACCAAAACTCCTATTACCATTCGTACATCATTACACCTATCAAACGCATAGGATGTCGCAATCTGCTCTCCTCCACTAAACCTCTCCACAGCCCCACTCCACCCTTTTTACGATGCACATCTAGCTTCCCACCATCTCTTTCAACTGTTCCAACGGTATTCGCCAACTCCGTAGTCATAAACACTCTTTACACTACTATTTCTCTGACGAGATTCTTCTGCAGACCTGAATTACATTTTCAACTGCTGCGGATGTATCTTTTCCAACAGGTCATCCAGCCAGTTCTTAACCCCTTTCATTACCTCCTGATATTACTCATTCAAGTGCACTTCTTACTGTTGTCTGACAACTTGACAGGTTTTCATTGAGACGGATTCTTAATAAGGGTTGATTTTACGAGATCGTCAAGATGGGATAAAGAAATGACGTATACTCTCATGAATTATGTTAGTCTTTTGTGCTTTATTCTGTGGGACACGTTATCGCTCTGTGCGTCATCGTATGCCTGCATGTCTGCTCGCCAGGATTGAGAGGTGCGGCCGTACAACTCTGTGTGCCCCGACCGTACAAACAGTGATCAATCATCAACCTCTGTTTAACCTAATCCCCCATCCTGACAATGAGTAGCTCCCTGCGTGTACACTTTATCCGCGATGGACGTACTGAATGAACGTGCTCCGTACTACACGTCAGTTTCCTTTATATCTGGCTATAGCCAAGTTGGTTCTGGGAGTCTAGCTAGATGTTGGAGAACCTGCCAGAGAGATTTCTGAGTCAGTCAGGCTTTACTAAGGTAGCAATCCGCTACATTTCTCTGCAGATCTAAAATTATTGACTCTCCAACTACACTTCTACTGTTGGCGTTTTTCGATTCATCTTGTTACCAGTACTACCAATTCAATTTTATAAAATCATATTTGGAGCTAATGGAAGTGACTAATGCAGGCGAGAGCTACCATAAATATAAATTGAAGTATGGGTTTTGCATGCCAATTCTCTTTGCATCAGTGACGTGGCATTTGTATTCGCGGTATCGAATTTCAGTATTACGTAATTTGGAGTGAGAAGTAAGGAACTCATACCAGATGTTTTTCCCTTTCCAGGTTGCATATTTCAGAAATCGGTTTCAGAGTTATTAATAACGGAGGAAAGCGTGCAAAGTGAATTGAATGTATTTATGTCATAGAAATGTCCACACTGTTTGTATGATCAATCACAATAACGACGTATATAACCTTTCATTATGACTGTTCCATCGATTATCGACGACTTTAGGGTACTAGTACCCTTACAAAAAGCTTCTGCAGCACTAGATTATGTTTTCACCATGGGGGTGCGCAATAGACTTACCTCCACGTGGTGCACACTGGGCAACGTATACTTGTACGGCAAAGTCTATTAACTGGTAGTTGACTTCTCCTGTACGGCAAAAAAGTCCATGGATTGGCAATTGACTTCTGACTTCAAATTTCTTTGGCCCGACTATTTGTCATATTCGACCCCTTCCACAGCACTTATCTTATCTTTTTTATGCCTTTGTGTCTGTCTGTCTGTCTCTTTTACCTCTTTGAATCATTATTCTGCCTCCCATCTCGATTTTTTGTCACTTTGATGTCCCTTCTCCTCTCCGTGAAGCCCCGAAGTCAGCTCCAGGGCTAATGATAACCATCAAAACGCCTGCCATTTGGTATAAATATCTTCACCATGGTTAAACCTATCAACGCATTAACTAGTTAGCTTTAGCTTCAGGTCTTTCACCACACTGCCTATTGCATACTTAATGGTGAATCGGGTGGAGGTGGGTGGGAATAGTTCGGAGGCCAAAATTTGGGACCGGTGGAGTAGTAAAAATGGGTCCACAACTTTATTTAACTTTTCCCTGTGATGTGACAGGAGGACCGATTCCTTATAACATTATTCATGTGCCCTTTTTTGGATGCACTCATTCATTTGTGATCAGCAATTACACGAAGACACTGTAATCCAACGTGAGCAACACTTTAAATGATGTAGAGGTCACAATCGCTTTCTCATCGCAGTAAGAAATGCACATCTGAAAACTATGACAACTTGGGCTACGTTTGTCTGCATGACTGGAGGAGTACCCTTGGGTTGTTGGAGTTTTTGATCTGTGTGAAAGCGTTGTGCATAGGAAATGACCCGGTAATTTGTGTTGCACTTTGCTCAGAGCTTTCTTCGCCTTACCAGACGATCTTCGAAGTCTATTGAGAGAGACTTTGACCTCGGCTATGCTTTTGTAAGATTTCAGTTGTGAAGGCCTTAATTGAGTGTAAGCTACGTGCAAGAGACTGAAACATTCAATTATTGTAGCCACATACCCCGAATCACGATACCAGAGTCTATAATAATTATTGTACGGCATAATTATAGAGAAATCAGTTTACGTTGAAACCGTAACTCTGTAAAGAAGGCGAAAGATAAATAAAATCAAAAAAATAAATTGGAACGCTACTGGATAAATTTCAATGAGTCGAATTTTCCAGAACCACTTCACTTATCAATCGGCACGCCTATAAGTACTAAGACCTGCCTCAGTGAATCATGTCAGCAACCCAAAGAAATACTGTTGCGCAACTAACAACAGACTCGCTTTATTTGCTTTAAGAAACACCGTCAGCTGATTGTGGTTAATATTATTGGGTCACGGAACATTTCAAGTCGATAATTTAGGTAATTGTAATGCCAAAAAGTAACCACTACCTGCCACTTTTGAATGTGTAATGGATTGATACAGTGTTAGTTTCTACTATATGTAGCTATACCTCTAGAACCAGCTTAGCTACATCCCAGCTATAGAGGAAACAGAGATATCGCACGGAAAAAGTTTATCTAGGAAACGCATTGTGGTAAAAGTGTATACACCGTAAAGTTAGTCATAAATATGATGGATCTCGTGGAACAAACATGGGCTTTCGATTGGTCATTGGCTGTGCGTTCTCTGCGACAAATACGTAGGAGAGGCTGCACGGTCATACCTTCAAATCCTAGCGAGCGAGCATACGATGAAGTTTCAACAAATGACTACCAATGTGGGTTATTTAATACAAGTAATTTAACACAATGTGTACGTTTGACAGCCACTTATGAAGGATTCAATGACTGGAATCAGCTATCGAGCTGATTGAATTTGAATGAGCAATCTAAGCCTTATTTGCTTTTTCTGTGGGCACGATATTCAGTGATGTAAAGTCTGAATTTCACCTACAACCATGCGAGAAATGAAGACGTGATTGATGATTCCAATTTTTATTCTAACCCTAATGAACACCTTCTAACGGTTAATAATAGTGTAGGTATTTGAAATGTAATACATGATCATTAAAATGGCAGATCGGAGCTTATCTCATCTTAACACAGAACAGGACTATGACGATTGGAATCTTGAACGCACTACTTAATCACATTGAAATAGGATGGTGAAGCATCAAGAGTCACAAGTGTTCGCGAATTATCACAATTGGAGCTCTCATCCGTGCGTTGACAAGTGTTCTAGTCTAGATATGGAGAGAACGCAAGCTTAAACCACTCCCAATTTATGAGGAGCGACGTACTGGATCATTTACAATAAGACGCACAAAGTAACGTCGAATTACTGACACCTTTCCACTCTACCTACATAAATCATACTTCAAGATATTTTGTATAAAACATAAAGTGCTTGTAGGCATTTTGTTAAGTACCAGCTACTACGGAATTGGCCTTGACTGAGCCACAACAATCCTCTTTGACAATGTCCCTTGGTGGTGTCGATAAGACAGAATACAAGTTGTGTCTACTGGCTGCTGATTGGCTGACAAGTCGCACTACGCTATGACTGTCATGCCGCGACAAAATTTTCGAGTGCGCTAGGATTTCTTTGTGCAGTCTTGTTGGTGTTATGTGCACTCCACACCTGTTGATCATGCTCAACAAAGCAAACTTAACGAAAATTTGCCTTTTCATTTCATTTCGAGTCGATGTACGAACTACAATAAGGAAGTGAAAAGGAATAGAGGGTTAGAATACAAAGAAAAGAGTCCTCAAATGTAATCGTGGTTTCCTGAGAATATCATTCAAACGCTGCTTACCTTTGTTGGGAATTACCACATCAAAATACTCGAAGCAAATAAGATAAATTAAATGCTATTCACCCCATACTTTCGGTCTCCTCGTTGCAGATGAGATAGCTCTACTATTCGGGATGGGGGGGGAGCTATCTCAAAGGAATTTTGCCAAACAAGACCATTGGGCTTCGGTCAGGGCCAATATGAGTGGCATCAGTCATAGTGGTTACACTTGGCTAATCAGATTGTGGTTAAAAAGCGTGATGACAACAATGACGTACTAGAGCAAACTCAAGACGATGTGTCCAGATTATCTCAGTTACCCGGATCTACCTGCACTAATTCTTTCAGACGAAATGTGCATAGTGTAGCGGCAAAAACAGCACAACTAGTATCAGCTTCTCAACGCTCTCTACTACAGTAATGAACTACCAATCAATATGTAATACATTGACAAATGACTTAGGGAAGCAAACCAACCAGTTCGACCATAACTCAGACGCGCCACCAACTAACCAGATTCCCAGGTGCCTATTCGTTGAACCAACCTCCAACAATAGGAGGAACACACAATATGATTCCAAATTACCGTAATAATATTATAGCAAGGGCATGCAAATTCAACTGTTCAATCTTCCTATAAATAGATAGAATCGACAAGGGCAAAAAGTCATAAATTGTCAGTGATAGTATAAAATGAAAATGTAGGGAAGAAGAATATACGGATTGTAAGAAAGGCAATGATCAGGGAGCATTCAGATTCATGTTTTCACAACGTTTAGCCAACCTGTCGGCATAGCTCCCCGACTTCTTTGGCCTTTCTCCACGACCTTTACCACCTCCACCCAGATTTCGAGGTTTATTTAAATTGTCACGATGGCGGGAATTGGGAAGAGATTCAACTATAATTTTAGTGGACTTTTCTTTGGAACTAGGAGCACTCTTTGATGCTCGCTCTTCTTTCGGTCGGAGAATATTAGGGGGATCAGAAATATCGACCTCCGGTTCTTGGAATGCCAACTTCATGGTGGAAATTCGCTGCATCAGGGACGAGAATGCAGTTACGGCCAGTTGCAACGCTTTCACGGCAGAAATATCGTTTACAACTGGTCTGAAAGCCCTCACCAGCCACTTTCGTAGAGCAACATTATAGGGAAACTCTTGACTTCTCAGATGACTAGCAATGCCGACAAGGAGTTCAAGGGAGGGAAAAGCAATAGAAATATGAGGAAAACGGTTATAGGCAGGGGATTGGAACTCCGGTTTCAAATTAGGGCTCCGAAGAACTGTGAGAAGATTATAAAGGCTGATATAACTGGTATAAAGATTAGCCAACTCCAGAGCTCCATGTAGAAGCTCTTTCTCTAATGCGGGTGAAGGCAAAGCATCACTTTGAGTCAACTCGGTCATAACTGCTGCCTTCATGTTATCCAGGTGATCTGCAAGAGCAGGTAAATCTGCCTCAGGAGTTTGGTGAGTTATTAAAGCCAAAAGAAGCGTTGATATAATCAATGGACACTCCCTAATTTGACAGCTTTTGTGCTGAGGTTTCTGCTGGTGCCAAAGAAGACAGGAGACTACAAGTGGTTCACACCACTCGGGAATATCTGAGGAACTGGTGAAGCCAATAACTGTATGAATGAAATCCTCGGACAAACAGTTAGCCGGTAGATACGCCGGTTGCACGTGCACTTTGTACGTCTTGTAGCGAAATAGACCCTCATAACAGAGCTCCTTTACACCAGGCTTCAGCCCAACAAGCTTAAATCGAGCTCCGTTAGCTTCGTCAACTCCAACCAGAAGAGAATAGATTATGCCACGAAGAACTCGGGATGGTCCAAAGCAATGCGGTAATTCGACTAGATATTCATTTCCCGCTTCGAACGTTACACCAAGATCATTATACAAGGCAGCTACGTAAAATTTATCCAAATAGCCCGAACGGTATAGGTGAATTAGACCTACAGGCCAAAGGTAAAAGAAGTCAAGGGGCATGTCCTCATGACCAATCCCTTTCAATAACTTCGTTGACAACTTAAAGAAGTCAGATGGCGAAAGGTCCTCCCTCTTCTGAAACCGTCTATTCTTCGAGGATGGAGGTTCGATCGCTGGAAGTCCCTGATTCAAACCTAGAATACTCAGGAGTTGTGAGCCCATGGAAAAATCAGGGCAAAAGCGCTCAAGATAAGACAAAATCATTTTAGATGTGTGGTCAGCACGTCCAGAATCAACATATAACTCAATAACATCCTTGAGAACATAAATGGGGATAGTCCTCGAAACGTAATCAATAACCGCTCGTAATTTAGCAGCCGTGAATGACTCATTATCACGTTGTTCTACTTTAACAGCACTTGGAAGTTTGGGGACAATATGCTGGTTCATAAGAAGAGCTATGAGAATTCGAGATCCAACGGGAACTGATTTCAATGGTGAATTCTCCGGTCGAAACACATTTAACATCACTCGGTCTCTACCATTCTCTCTTTCAACTGTGTAAAATTTATCTTGCAAGTTGACAATCTTAAGATCATTCAAGGTTAAAGATGGAAATACATCAGGAATGCTGATAGGCTTTGAACATACGAACCAATCGGAAGAAAACGCGGCAATTGGACAATCTAGAAGTAAAGCAATGGCCAAACAACTTGGCAGCCAGTCATACTCAGCCACCACAAAAGGAATTCCGAGATTTCGCAGGCAGTTAAGAGAAAATGTCCTCAAAGACGGAAAAAAATCACCATGCATGACGAATTTTGAAGAGGACACATTAAATTTCTCTGCATCGTAATTCTTTTTGGAAAATGCATTGTTTCTAGCGGTATCTTGAAGGTCTAGATACTAAAAGAAATTAAACAACTCGAAACATACACTACGTTGCCTCAAGCCATTATATATAAAAATGTGTCTAATGCCTAAATTGGCATCTTCTTTAAGCATTCTTTCGTACAAAATTTTTCCACGGATTGAATCTACGCCATACACATTATTAACGTTTTCTTTATGCTCATTTAGGATGTTGAACAACAGTTCAACAGGATGAAGCACGATGAACGGCGATGTTAACGCCTCAAGTGTGAACGAAGACGGGTCACCTTTAACTAGTTTGGATAGACCTGCCACCATCTCATGAACGGAGAGAAGTAAACCGACCACTAGCGATACACATAAATCAAATCAAACCCCCAGTTTATATACGGCACGAGCTCAAAACTCAAGGTTGAAGATGAAATCTTTTCAGCAAATAGCTTCACTTTTATTTTCTAATAACTACAAATATTACTGTATTTTCTGAATCTCTTAGAATAGTTTAATTGTATTAATCATGCCATTTAAATTAACCAATTTACATAGGCCTATGGAAAATAATATCAAAAACATTTATTGATTTTCATTTGAAATGTCAGATAAAAAGAACTAATAACATTCATTGACTGCATAATAATTTGAATTTCAATATCTAAATTGTTGGTTACGCTTTAGGTTACATATTTAAATTCCTTCACTTCCAGAATTTTTCTTGAAGAACCAGGGCGTTTTTTGTCGCAGGATCTGATGGTATGGCTAGTTTTTGTCATATTTATGAAATAATCAAGAAATGACAACTTCAAGTCTAGAAGAAGATCTACCTAAAAGGGTTTTGATTCAGTTAATTAGAAGTAAATTCAACAACTTCGATAAGTATATTTATAGATATTTCCTCCTATTTATTTATTTCTTTTATATTTTGTGATTTGGCACTAGGTTAATATCTTATCTCCTGCTGCACTTCCAAAGAGGCAGGCTAATGTGATTTCAACTAATTTGGTTATAGGAAGTTACACATTTTGTTAGATAATTAATTAAATCAAGGTAGATCAAGATATTATATCATTTATTTAAATAACATATTACTATGTCAAGCGAAATATAGACACCAGAACATCTATAATATTACCCGTCATTTTTGACACGAACGGATGTTTATTTTAATAGTCATCATTTTCGCACTCTTGATTATTGCTATTCAGCACCTGCAATTGCTGCTTATAGAACTGCATGAAAAGACTTCAGTCCTGTAACACTCCATCAATACTGTTATTTTCTGTATTTACCAAAGTTTAAACACTATGAATTTGAATATAAATGAATTAGCCTGTGCAGCGTTTACCGTTAATTTAGCTAATTAATAGCGATATATGCTTAAATGCCAATTATCGTTTCTCAGTTTTGTATCGACTGCAATTAGCCATTGAATATTTTCAGAAATCATCTGTCACCAATGTGCCTACGTCCATTATTAGTTATTGCCTTGAGCCTAACCTTTCATGGATTTGCACTGGAACAGTGTTCCACAATATGGAAAGCGTTCACAAATCCAACAACGTTGAGTACTGATCGCGGAGGTAGGTCGAAATTTTAACGGAGGAAATAGAAGAAATTTATAGAAGTTATCTGTGCAAATTTGTGTTATTTTAAAAGCTCCTCCAATCTTACATATAGCGAAGGTGTTGCCCTTTGCGAATCGTTAAATACAAGGATGTTTCACATAAAGAGTCAGGTTGAGAATGTAGGCCGTAAAATTGTGTGCAACAATTTTAGGACGATCTTTTGACACTCATTGACGAACCAATTTTCCTCCTGACTCAAATGACGGCAAATAATGAATTCACCAATGACGGCGAGCCGATTCCTTACGGGTAGGAGTGCTATTCCCTCTCATATTATCCTTCAAGCAAGTGGCACTGTGATACCTTCTCGAAAAAGAAGAAGAAGTGTGTCAAGAGACTAAGGACAGGTTTTATGACAACCACGGATTGTGATAGCCACATGATGATTCTGTGTGACTTGTATTAATCTTTAAGAAGCCTTTTGTTGACCAGCATTCTCATTCTTTCCATTTGTTTCGAAACACTAAATAGAATAAGTTTGAAGTGATTGTGGAATCGGTGAGTTTAGACTGTTGAGACGACCTATGTGATGAGAAATGACCGGATTCTTCTCCTATATGTCAGTCAATAAGTTAATAGTCCCACTCTGATGGAATATACTAAGAGTTCAAAAGTGGGCAAGATGTCACGGGAAATATAAAACTACGTTAATGTTATGGTCTACTTTTCTCAGTGGTAAATCATAGCTAGCTCAGGTATTTTCCAACAAACAGAGGCAATCTTGTTCCAATAGAAGGGAAGTAAAAGTAGGGTGAATACAAATACGGAAACTCCTCTTTAAAGTAGAGTAAATGAAAGAGAAATTAATTTCTTAAAAACTAGTACTTTCTATTGGCTTCACCCACTTGCTAATTCTGGTAGATTAACTAAACAATCAGTAATCCTTCCAGTGTTCGAAAAACCCTTAATTGCCCTTTAAGGACCAAACCTTTGACAGGAGTACAGCAAGAATGAATGCAACCCATTCCATCATATTGTTGAGGTAGCTTAGCTAATCTTGGGAGCAATTGCGTTCGATTTCAATATCTCGAATTTACGTAGCATGAACCACCTACTAACGATTGCACTTGTGGGAAACTTCATCGCACCAATAGAAATCCTGCTACAGAACACTACTCAGAGATATTTAGCTATTAACGTATTCCGTGCTACACGTCTGTTTCCTTTATAACTTTGTTTTAGCTTAGCTAATTCCCTGGGACTTTCGAGTTGGAAGAAACTGCTATAGAGCTTTCTGAGAATAGTCAAGGTTATTGAGGTAGCTAATCCGCTACACACTTATAAAAGAGAGGAAAGAAAAGGTTAGAAGTTGTTTTGAAGAAGGTTTAGCAAATTTTAAACCGTTACTACTAGTACTATTCAGCGAATTCGCTCCTATGTTTTGGAGTTTGAATTGATGCGATTCGAGGAGTTTCAAGTGCTCATCTGCTGGCATCAAAGAAATTGGAAGTGGATTGGTGAATTAATGACCAAGGTATCGCTAGAGAACTCAAAAAATTGTCAATTTTTCGCAATTGAGTTGAAATCAACCTCTTCGGTGTCGTGAGGTTGTTAAGGATAAAATGGTGTTCAATGCAACTCGATCTCCTGAAATATTTATTTATTAATCTCAAATGGCAAGCGTTTTGATAGTTTTCATTATCCCTTTAGCTGACTTCGAGTTTCACAGAGGGAAGGAACATCAAGGTGAAAAAAACTTGAGAGGGGGACAAAATAATGATTCACAGATGTAAAAGAGACAGACAGACACAAAGGTAGAAAAAGGTGAGGCGAGTACTGTGAAGGAGTCGACTCTGACATACAGAAGGGTTGTGGTAGTTTGAAGTCAGAAATCAACTGCCTGCAGTTGATCTCCTGAAACATAACTATCCAGTAGATATTAGCCGAAAGCTCTGTATACCTATTCAAATCGTATCTTGGAAGATGAGGGTAAATGAGCCAAATTCAACCTGACATATGGTAACTAATGGCAAAGACATGTGATTCGATGACCCGTACCTCAATAGCCTGCCATATTGAATGAGCACGCTGCATATTTTCCACATAAAATAATATCCAAGTACTTAGTTTTACAGAAATGTCGAGATAATCCAAGTTAGAAATACTGAGGCCCAGTGTCATCATTTCAATGCAGAGTCAAGTCAACTGTGTGTAACGTGGTCTCGGTATATTAATAAATACACCTTATGTTCCCAAAACCAGGCCAATTTCTTCTTGAAACCATTCCCTTATCACAATTTTTCAAGACACCTTATGGAATTCATTTTGAGTGATCTGTCCTGTTGAGAGTAGTTTAAATTTAGATATAAAGTGACACGTCGATAGTAGCTTGCCAATGTCACTTTCAGTGTCAATATCGTCCCAATTGGTTAGGATGATACG
>UZAE01012163.1:0-26378 GCA_900617975.1 Rodentolepis nana
ACACAATGAAGACCTTAATCAGAAAGGAATTCAAGACTGTAAGAAGCAATGAACTTAAGACTCGAACAAAGAGAAGCAGTGGACAGAGACACTCTCCAACATAGCTGACTGGCCAAGAGCCAAAGCTGTTGCGGAGTTTAGACTGCGTACCGGACACGCTTGCCTGCCTAAGCGCCTTCACAGACTAGGATTATACACTCAATCACCATGGCCCCTATGTGACCGACATGAGGAAATGGAGAAGGCCCACCTGATTCGGTGTCCAGCCCCAAAGACAACGACGGTAACCCAGAGATACTGGAAAGCCAGAAGTCAACTAATGAACTACTGTTAACTGTCCTAAAGCCTATATATGCTCCCCCTTGTGAAAGTCGAAGTCAACTAAGGGGCTAATGTTAACCACACACACAAATAGAAGTCTGTTTGAATTTGCAGACTTCAAACGGGCGAACTTGCCAATGAAATGAACTATCAAAGAATCCCACAGTTCACGACAGTAGTTTTTTTAAACGCGACACAGTATGAGCGGTCGATCGGATTGGAATTATTTTAGCAATGATCTCTCTTAATGCTGTCTTGTGACGCAAAAATCGATAGCTCCGTCAATATAATTGCCAATTTTTAAGACTCTTCTTTCATGGCTTATAAATACATGAAAGAATCCTAAATTCTCTTCTTCACTAGAATGTGCCTCACGCTTTTTTTTTCTTCACTTTTACTACAATTCCAGCCCAATTCCCTAAGCATAATGTCATTATGGGTACGTGGTGGTTAGGTGCTTAGTTATCCAGTTTATGCAATTCGTGTTGATCCGTACGTTTGATCACATTTTCATTAATTATTTTCCAGTTTATAATCTATTTCAATTGCAAAATCATAAAAATAATTTCATAATTCATTCCATAAAAATATTTTCTTTGGCATTTTCCTCTGTAACTCAGCCTAACTCAACCACCTTTTCAAGCATCTAAGATTCACCTGATCTTTGGAAATGTCATAGTGGAGATCATTCCATTGTGTCAACTGAGCTTAACTTTGGCTTCATCTGGATCAAGTTTTGGTCATCTTTTTGAAATCACTTGCATTCTTTTGGCTTAAAGCTGAAATTGCCACTCTTTTCAGGTTGGTCAGCCTACTCAATGACATCATGACCTATCATAATCAAATTGAATGTGAGTAGATATTTGAAGGACTTTTCAGGACCATATAATTCAACGAATTCTGGCTAAAAACACACGCACAGCAGATCTTTAGTTCTATTGTGCTAATCACTGCCTCTCACTGTTGAATAGTTCACAGTCTATCTGTTTGACTATGCTGTCAGTAAAAACTACATAAGATTTCCCTGCGCAATCTAATTAGTGAAGCAAAAAATTGGTGACTTCTGGTATCTAACCTGTTACAATGGCCGCATCTTAAGCCAATGCCTTAATCAACAGCTCTCCCTTCTTTCCATAGCTAAGTCGTCCACAGTCTTTCTCTCCATTAAATATCATTGAATCACTAAAGGCTTTGCCCTCTTCTTCCTCTCTGTAGATTTGAATTCAGCGCTCAAGGTATTTTAGTCTGCCATTTACGAACAAATATTCTCCATCCGTAACGTCGAAGGCTTCACGAACATCTAACAGAATGATTAAAAGAGTCCTTGTAATCGAGTTAGAATGTCAAAATAGAAGAGTTGTCGATACCTATATTAAGCTTAGGTATACTCCGAAAGCATGGCTGAAATTGGCCATTCCAAGTAGAATGACATTTGTCATATGTTATGAAAGCCAACTATTGAAACTAACACCATGTTGAAGAAAATTATCTTGCTTGCTATCGAACAAGAGCTATATGAACTCAAAAACTATTGAACTTGTGGGACACGTTGTCGATGTGTGCGTCATCGTATGCCACTGTATGTCAAATTCGACTACTTCAACCGTACTCACCTCACCTTTTTTTCCAACTTTGTGTCTGTCTCTTTTACATCTTTGAAACTCTCTTCTGTCCCCCCCCCCATCTCGACCATCTGTGAAGCCTGAAGTCAGCTAAAGGGCTAATGATAACTATCAAAACGCCTGCCATTTGATATAAATAAATTTATATTAATAAAGGAGAGACGAATTAGAGAGTAGAAGCAGTTTCAGATTATGAGGTCCAAAATTACCTCCGACCTTTAAAACACATCTTTGTGGCCCGATCTGCATTGAAAAACCGATCTAATAAAAAGACTAAACTTATAATTCCTTAAGCCAGTATGTCTTTAGATATAACAACGTGAGACATAATACGTCAAAGCTCATATCCTGCAAATAACTTTACATTAATTATGTCCTCTTTTGAAGCGTATTCAGAGTTAACAAAAAGCGTAAGAACCTCTAAAGGTCATTTTTAATTCTGATACGATTGGAAATAAAGTGTTCAGTGAAATAACTGTGTTTATATGCCTCAAAGACACCTCAAATAGTTAATTCGAATTACATCAAGACCATATCGTATGTATACCTCAATGATTGTGGCATTTGTTTAATATTAAATGGCAGGCGTTTTGCTAGTTATCATTAGCCCTTTAGCTAAAGGGAGGAACATCAAAGTGAGAAAAAATGAGGAGGGGGAACAGAAGAGTGATTCACAGATGTAAGAGAAACGATACAAAGGTGGAAGTGGTCGGATATGACAAACAGTTGGGTCATAGAAGTTTGAAATCAATTGCTGGTTAATAGACTTATTTTACCGTATGAGTATACGTCGCCCAGGGTGCACCAAGTGGAGGTAAGTCTATCGCGCACCCCGTACTCAAGAAATAGACGCTAAAGTTGGCCATCCTAGTCCTTGTCAAGAAACGGTGCATTAGGAAAAAGGAAAAGGTCTTAGCAACCTATATCTGCAGTATGTGAATGAAAATAGCACATTTATTCGGTCCGGGTCAGTGGGGATATTTAAAGGAAAAAACGTTTACACCGTTTTTAGTTAACAACAAATGGAGCCGTCTAAACACTAACCAAATTGGAACAAACACGGACACAATGAGTAATGGAAATTATTTCAGTTTGATACCCAGACCTGAAACTGTACTTGTCAGGATGTTTTACTAAGTGATCAGTGTGGGACACGTCATCGCATGCCTGCACGCCAAGATTGGGAGGTGCGACCGTAAAAACAGTGACCAATCATTAACCTTTGTTTGTTTAACCTAATCCGCCATTCTGATCATGGTTAAGCTCCATGCGTGTACACTTTATCCACAATATACGTACTGAATAAACGTGCTCCGTCACTTGATCCGCAAGATACGTCCTGAATAAACGTGCTCCGTGCACACTTTTCTGATCATTACGTGACTGAATATACGTGTTCCGAATTATCGTCTGTTTCCTTTATAGCTGGGCTATAGCTTAGCTAGTTTCGGTCTGTTTCCTTTATAGCTGGGCTATAGCTTAGCTGGTTCGATAGCTTAGCTTGTTCTGGGAGTCTAGCTAGATGTTGGAGAATTCTCCGTGCTACTCGTCTGTTTCCTTTATAGCTGGGCTATGGTTTAGCTGGTTCTGGGAGTCTAGCTAGATGTAGGAGAATCTCCCTGGTTCTGGGAGTCTAGCTAGACGTTGGAGAATCTGCCGTTCTGGGAGTCTAGCTAGATGTAGGAGAATCTGCCACAGATATAAACGCGCTCCGTGCTACACGTCTGTTTTCTTTATAGCTGAGCTATAGCTTAGCTGTTCTCTAGCTAGAGGTTGGAGAATCTGCCATAGAGATTTCTGATTCCTAGCTAGATGTTGGAGAATCTGCCATAGAAATTTCTGAGCCGGTAGCTAGATGTTTGAGAATCTGCCATGGAGATTTCTGAGTCGGTCTAGATGTAGGAGAATCTGCCAAAGAGATTTCTGAGTCAGGAGAATCTGCCATAGAGATTTCTAAGTCAGTCAGGCTTTACTTAGGGTCTACCATAGAGATTTCTGAGTCAATCAGGCTTTACTAAGATAGCAATCCGCTACATCAGTCAGAATTCTGGCTCATTTACAAATTGTGCTCGTGATTATCTTGTCTGCCACTTGCTTTTAAAAGTTAAGTAAATTTATATTAAATAATTTTTGAATATTAACAGAAGTATTATAAAACGAAGGTAACCACGTTTGCCCACATCTCAACCATAAGCAGCGAAATTTCCTAACCCGCTTTTTCGAAAGCAATAGTGACAAATGCCTTTGAAAAGAGGGATGTGCGATAGACTTGCCTCCACGCAGTGCACCCTGGGCAATGTTTACTCATATGGCAAAAAAAGTCTATAAAGCGACAGTTGGCTTCTGACTACAGTTTACCATGACCCGACTCTATATTATGCCTCTTTTATACCTGTGAATCACTCTTCTGTTCCCCTTCTCGAACTTTTCCCACTATGTCTGTTCCTCCCCTCCATGAAGTCCAAAGTCAGCTAAATGGCTAATGATAACTATCAAAACGCCTGCCATTTGGTATAAAAACACCTTTAAAAAGAAAATTCGATAAATACAGGGATGTATAATCAGAGAAGGATATTGCTGAAGATTAGAAGACTTAAAACATTTTACTATTAGGTTGGCAACTAAGTCATTGCCGATTTCAAATAAGATGGCAAATTCGGAATTTTTGTTTAAAAATATAACTTTATTCAATTAGATATTGGCCGTTCTTGTCGATGACCTTTTTCCATCGTTCTGGCAGAGTAAAAATTCCCCGTTCGTAAAATGTCTGGTCTTTGCTATTAAAAAACTGAATTAGGTGTGATCCGACTTCATCCTCGTTGTTAAAAATTTTACCATTTAAAGAGTTTTGCATGGAACGAAACAAATGGTAATCCGAAGGCGCAAGGTCAGGGCTATATGGTGGGTGTGACAAAACATACCAACCCAGTTCCAATAATTTTTGCCCGAGTAACCAAAGATGTGTGGGGCCTTGCGTTATCATGATGGAAAACAACACCCTTCCGCCGATTTGATAATGCCGGCTGCTTATCTTCAATTGCATCCTTCACTTTTTCGAGTTCCTCAACATACACATTTGAATTTATCGTTTGGTTCTGCGGCATGAGTTCAAAATACAAAATTCCTTTGTGATCCCCCCACCAGACTGACAGCATAATCTTTTTCGGTGAATCTCTGCTTTTCATACTGTTTGGGCTGGTTGATCTTGCTTCTTCACCCATGATCTCTTGCGAGTAACATTGTTATAAACTATCCACTTTTCGTCGCCAGTAACTAGGTTCTTCAGAAATGGATCATTCTCATTGCGTTTCAGTAGCGAATCACAGATGCTAATCCGTTGCGTCAAATGAATTTCCTTTTACTGGTGAGGGATCCATAAATCAAGTTTCTTGACATAACCAAGGGTTTTTCATTTTTTTTTCAATGCATGTATGCGCCACATTGAGCTTCTCTGCAATATCTCGTGTTGTGCTGTGACGATTTGAATCGATAATGGCCTTGATATGGGTTTCATCCACTTCGACTGGGCGGCCAGATCGTTGTGAATTTNTCAGTGAAAAATCACCGGAACGAAATCTTTCAAACCAATTTCGACACTGCCTTTCTTTTAAGGCTTCATCTCCATATACGGCACATAACTTCTTTTGTGCTTGCGATGTGTTCTTGCCTTTTCGGAAGTAATACAATAAAATGTGTCGGAAGTGCACGTCCTGTTCTTTCATTTTTAAATTGGGATAAAAACAAAACTAAAGAACTAAACAAAAAAATTTTTTACTAATTAACCTAGAAGCCCATACAGTAAGAAAAAAATATAGGTTAGATGCTCTGGCCACGTTAACAAAACAAAAGAAAGTATAGAGTGAATCCGTCAACAAAAACGGCAATGACTTAGTTGCCAACCATTCTTAGTGAAATCCATTTGTAGTAGAAGCAAGAGGACACGAATGAATCTCCCACAATATAAGGTTATTTCACCCGAAAATGTCTCAAATTATGATCTAGAAGTTGACAAAGGCCGCTGGTAACCAACCATTAAAGATAGACAAATATTACCAGATAATATCTGCTACCTTTGTGATTTACTAATTAATTTCTAGCATTTCTAGAGTGGAGTCAATACTCCAACCCCCCCCCCCCCCCCCCCCCCCACCGATTTGGTTGTCCAAATGGGTTTAACGAAGTCGGACAGTATCACTCATTCATCATTTTTCAAACACCATTTATTTAATATGGCATGAGTTACAAAAAAGCCATTGACGGTTTACGCAAGGAAATCGACATGGCACGAATCAGAGTAGTGAAAGAGAACAGATGCACAAATATTCTCGTTTTCCAGTTACAGCTTTACTTCTCAATGGCAAATTAATTGTCCTCAGGGATTTCCGATGGTCCATGTGCAAGTGCCTTTGTGAAATGTCGAAAAGCTTAAGCGAGACTGCTATCCTTAAGAGAATTTAGTGCGCAAATAAGGCATATTTCACCAAACTCCTGCATCGCGTCTGCTTTGGGTAGAGTAAGATAGATTGTTATGGAAAGTTTACGAATACCAGACTCCCAGTAATTGGTAGTCACCAGTCGGTAAATGCCAGGGTTCACTCAAATTTATTTTACTTTCATAGTTGCGCTGATTGATATTTTAGGCACCTTTTCATTTTAACTCCCATTAGCTTGGTTATCACTATCCATCGAAGCAGCATTGTGAACAGACCTTGTTGTCGTCAGCCAATTTTCCTCAAAATATGATCAACGTTGACCAAAGGTTCAAGTGACTATGTTGGAGGCATAATTAAGGGGCATTAGATCTCGGAATATGCCAAAGCCTTGTGACCTCTGTATTACTCACTTTACAGTGTTTTGATTAAACCTTTACCTAATTATGGTCGCAATCTATGAGACGATATTCATTACTACATGCATACACCACACTTTGTCATCCACACTTTCCACACCAAGTGCATGCAGCCATTTATTCGTATGTCCGATTGAATAATCAACAAGTCGCTTAGTATGCATAGAGACTAGGTTAAAGACAAAACATTTTTTTTCGAATAGAAGTGTATCAACCATTTCTTGAAAGACATTACCAACAGACAGTACCCAAAAGAGTGAATCACTTATAAATTACATTCATATTTCTTGGCATTATTTGAAAGAGGCAAAATCCGCGAAATCGTGTTCGGCTGCGCTATTCAATTTTGTCTTGCTTCCGATTACGCTATCTACAAAAAATAGTTGTACTTCACTCTCATACTTGGCAAACTTATGTGGCAATTGAATTATCAATACCTGGTATGGTCTTTGTTTGCTGCATTGGCTGAGAGGCCAGGAGATTTTGTTTCTGACTTCGAAGTTGACTAAGACTCGGTGAAGCGGGTTTTTGGACGTTGGTATTGTTGGATGCTTTAAGATCAAGATCAATATTGATAGCTCCCAAATCACTCCATGTTTTTCCAACATTTAAGGGAACTTTTGACTCCATTTTCGAGTTGGTGAACGTGGGAATAGGTGCAGCATTGGAAGTCTGCTGCTTTGGCTGGCAAAACAAGAAACAAAAGTTCAAGTCTTGTAATAGGAGTGTGCTTTAAGAGTTATATCCCACTAAACGAAAGCTTATTTTCATGAAAGATGTGATTGATTCCAATACTACTTATATCTCTGTGAGGACTCACTCGGTCCAGGATGATTGTCTACTGGAAAGGCATTTGATTGAATTTACGTTCACGAGTTTAACACAATTCTATTCTGCTGCATCAAGTAAAATTAAGTTTACTTCGATCAGACTTCAATATCAAAGTTGTAATTGATAGAAAAATTCACAAAAAACGATTCGACTGAAGAATAGAGGTTAACGAATTAGATGATAATACGAGTGCAGAATGCAATGAGAGACACAAGTAGGAGTACTCCCAAATAATCTTCACTACTTCTTAAAAAATAAGTAGTGAATCATGGAAGAATGTTAAAAGTCGACTGGGTAAAATTGACAAGTCCGATTTCCACCGTCCCGAAATCTCCCTATTATACTGAGAGGTATAAAAGAATTTTTCCAAGCAATGCGAATAGTTAACACGGCATCTTTGATTAAATAAACTCGGATACAATGATTAAATGTAATTTATACACTAATTATTTCCATAAAAAGGGGATTAAGATAGAAGAGAGCTCATATCACAATTACTTTCGAACAGGAAAGAAAGTCACTAATTCAAATAAATAAAAATGTCAGGTAGACTCAAAAAGACCGCTTCTACTTGTCGGAGGCACGATTAAACAAACATAAATAGACAAGCTGACAGAAACTGACCTTAGGAAATATGCCAACAACTCGAACACGCTAGAGTTAGCTCTTAAAAGCTTGCCCTAATTTGATCACCAATATGAATTAAAAAAGGCAGCAACACAACTCGTGTAGGCAAGCCAAGACAGAAGCGCCAAAGCACACACACACACACCCACGCACGCAGAGGAGGAGACACGCACGCACAAATCGATGAAACACGCACACGTGAAGCCCAAAACAGCACAGTTGGCAGATGCAGTGTGCGTGCGTGTGTGCTTGTGCGTTCCGATTGAAACTGTGGTAAACCCATAACCCACAAGCAATGAGGGATCACCACTTGGCAATTACGTGTTGATGTACGTAGAGGGGGAGACAGACACTCTTCTGCACTCCCAACTGCCCAACGTATTGATATAATTAAACTAGTGTTCTCAAGTCAAGGTCGAAGAAATATCCAATAATAGTAACAAGACAGATGACTAGATAATTTATCAAGACCACAAAAAATCACCGGGATCATAAAGTCAAAATTAGCTATTTCTGCAATTCGATGAAATTCAAAATGAAACAGTGATGTTAAAATCTGTAAACCAAAGCACACCAGTTAGAAATCTAGCAGTTTATAGACGATATTAAGTTGTTATCTATTCTTAAATTAAGGATATGACATTAAATCATATAATTTTCATCACCATTTGCAAACCTTTCCCCTTGTTTTGTGATTTTTCAACCCCATCCTAGAAAAACATTGCCGTTTTTTGGAGTGAAATACTCGATCAAGTGATTTCACATTTCGAAATCGTCACCCTCTCAGTGTGGGCTCAAGTGGACGTGAATAGCTGATAGTTGATTGGAGCGAAATATGAAGAATGTGAGAAGGGTAATACCTGCTAAGTTAATTCCTGCATTTCTAAGGACTCATCCATATTTTGTAGAGTCGGGCGTTAACACTGAAAAGTTAGTCATTTAAATTAAATAAATGTGGACGTTTACTTTTTTTATTTCTGATTTAGTCTTCTCGATCGCTGACAATAATAATCGTTAGCTATTTCACTCCGTTTTAGCGATTCGTAATGTAATATTTCGTATACACTCCACAAATGCGTAAATGAAATTTGTGAAGGGTCAACCTCGGTTTGGGTTAGGTCACAAAAAGTAAATTAGATTAGAAGATAAACATTGTCTTCCGCAATAACATTGTCGTAAACGATCCACCTCTCGTCAACAGTGCCAATTTGGCGTAAAAAGACGAATTCCCTGTTCTGACAACAAAAAAATGTGCGTGCTTTTCTACTTATCTTTGTTATACTAATGTAGTTGATTCCGCGGTATTCAAATATCGTCGAATTCAATTTTATCAATGAGCTTCAAGTATCATTGTACAGGTGACCACGGACACGCGAGTTTCTGGAA
The DNA here is from genome assembly GCA_900617975.1 of Rodentolepis nana. Taxonomy (NCBI): domain Eukaryota; kingdom Metazoa; phylum Platyhelminthes; class Cestoda; order Cyclophyllidea; family Hymenolepididae; genus Rodentolepis; species Rodentolepis nana. The sequence continues at coordinate 9,637 of UZAE01012163.1, forward strand.
TTATTCACCCATAGTTATTAGAGGATCTCATTAAAATGTAAATCTTTAAACCAAAATGGACACCTCCGGACTATGGCCACCTGGCAATAATGGTTCAAGTACAAACGAAAGAAAAGGAGCAGTTTGCCTGATTTGCTCTCTGTCTGCTTTGAGGTTGCAACTTTTTCACTCTAAATAATGTGGAGCGATACACGTCTGCTTCAAAAAAACTCAGAATTCTTGACTTCACTGTGTCCGAACATAAACTGAGCTCAAAAATTTCTTTGCGAAACAATCGATTTCCTATTGGTACCCCTAATTAATGTTTCGATTTCTAGTGAAATTTTCAAAATTGAAATCAAATTCTCCTTAATGGATATTTTGAAAGAAAAAACACTACCAGATATTAACAGAAGAGAGGAATTCATAGACAAAAACTTATCCCTTCCCAACAATCAAGGCCTTTCATCTCCTTTTCCAAATAGTGTAACACGCTCACTTACCTTTGTTAGTAAGAGGATAAATTTAAACAAAAAAGCCATTAATGACAAGTACCGCTCTTAATTAAGGTGTAATAGTTCCAGAAAGGCGAAACGACCAGTAATCCCAACCAGAGAAATAATTCTTGGTTGTAGAAACAAAATCACAAGGGTAATCTTGAGTGCCAGCCTCCATCCGAGAAATAGGGACTTTCAGCATCATCATGTCTAATAGAGAGCCCTTTAAAAAAATTAGATCAACTGAAGATCAATTGCTTCTAATATCCTTCACTAAGAATGAAGTGCTACAGTTTTCGGGCAAAATTTCGGTCTTATTTCACTTTACTAATGATAAATGTAACAATCACCAACATTAACATCGCGAATAAAAAACAGCCGATAAGATGAATGTGACGGGATTAAGAATGCAACCAGAAATGTAGTCGTCCAGATAAAAACGAAGGATTTAGATGGCTGGCAACTTAACAATCTAAATATAGTGTATCAAACTTAATTAAATTAATTATATTGAACTAGAGGAGAGAAATAAGGAGTCGAATATATTACAAATTATTGTTTGCACGGCTTGGCCAACGCCCTAAGCCCCCCTAAGAGAGAGAGGGAAAAATGGGGCACAAATATTCAAAATTTTTACAAAAACAAAGTCTCTTGAAGAACAATGCTCAAATTCTACGCACCACATCCCCAAAGCCGAGGCTATGAATTTCATGCTAAACTAATATCATCGAATTCATGATTCCAATTAATAATATACCCTAAATAAGAAATATCTCAGTGAATCGTGGTCTCAAATCAAATTTCATATATATCTAGTTATTTTTAATTACCATAGTCACTGAGGTAGCAAGAGGCATCGTTGAGGTTGGAGAAGTTAGAGTTGTAGATGGAGAGGAAAAGGCGCTGAAGAATGGATCGTCAGAAGTATCGATATGTTTGCCATTGTTCGTAGAGGATTTACCTCCCTCTGGTGGTATTCTAAAGCTTGAAAAATCGCCAAAATCTGCATTATCGGGGAGATTAACAATTCCACTGACAGCACGGGATCCTGAAGGTGAGGAAGATACTGGAGCAGGAAAAGTTGCTTTGAAGTTGGCAAAAAGACTGAAATTGTGCAACAATAAACTAATGATTAGAAATTAGGTAAGTAAATGAAGTGGAAAAATATCAGGACAGTATAGTTAGGTCCAAGTAGAGGTAATTCTTCAGCTCCTTTGTGTTCTGCTTATGGTCTTCGAGTCTTTTCGTGGGCCTTATAAAACGGTTAACGGGGTGAGCGATAGACTTACCTCCATGTGATGCACCTTGGGCAACCTATACTCATACGGCAAAACCGACAATTACGGTGAACCGACAATTAACTACTGACTTCAAACTGCCATGCCCCACTGTATGTCATATTCGACCACTTCCACAGTGCTCACCTTACTTTTTCTCTGCCTTTGTGTCTGTCTGTCTCTTTAACACCTGTGAATCACTCTTCTGTTTCCCCTCCCCTCGACTTTTTGTGCCCTTGATGTTCCTCCCCCTCTGTGAAGCCCGAAGTCAACTAAGGGGCTAATGATAGCTATCATAAAAAGCCTGCCATTTGATATAAATAGATAAAACGGTTAAGCATATCCATAAACTATTTTAATTTGAAGGTATACACTTGTACAAAATTCCTATGACAACAACGGGGCTCCTGCATCTAGAACAACTCTTAGCTAGCCTGGTTATTTACTTCAGTCGAATTGCAATTATTCCGCAAGCGATCTCCTTACCCAGCAGAATCAATGATTGCTAGGACCTCACTGTCGTAACCAAAATATGAGTTTGTATAAACAAGCAACAAAGTAATGTATTGAAAGGAAGTGTTTTCCCAGACAACTGGATAGTAACCTCCTGGTCTACCTTATCCTCCTTACACTTATAATCGTTGTCCACAGCTGAGGCTTTCTCACTTTTGTTTAACCTCAAATGTCACTTCCACTTGTCCTTCTTGGTCTGAGCAATTGTAGCCTACATGAATATCTAGGACCACGATGTTTATTGCACTTGATACCAGTGTTTTAGGTACCTATGTGTGTGATTTGATAGGTGATATGATTGGGAGGCATGACTAAGCGCAGATGATTGCATCGTTTGTAAATGTCACCCTTTAATTTGCAGAAAATGTTCCTGCACTCAAAGTGTAAAAACCATATGTAATCTGAATTGCCAAGAATGGCTTCAGCCACAACAAAGTGTCCAATTGTTGCAATTTATGGGATCTAATGAGGCTCATATTCACAAAGCATTCGGACGCACTTTATAATCAATAAATTACGCAGAAAAAATAACCACGGAGTTCTTCTAATGCATAGAGATTCTCAATTCGACCGCAATGTCCGTAGAAAAAATAAACTAAAGCAACAATACCAAATTTCGCATGTACTTCAGGCTTTATGTAACCCTTTCTATTCAATAAATAGTCTTGCCCATGAAAATCAGATGCCCACACATAGGTGCGTACGTCTTAGCACAAATATATGATTGTTTAGGAAGCTGATAGAACCTGTTCAATCATTGGAAGCACACAAGTTAACTTAAATGACCCAAAATCATAGCCTCCATTACTGACCTAGTAATTTCATGATTGCCAAAAGGATGGGACAAAGTTCTGGTACCCAGTTCAGAGTCTTAAAACTGTGCATTTAAGGAAATCACCAGCATCATCGTGTGTTAAGAATGCTTTAAAGCAAGCACAAAATGTTTAAATCTAGTGCACGGATTAATCACATATTTTGAGTGATACGTAGGCAGACATCATTTTGACATTTAAGACTGATATTAATGTGTAATGAGAACATATACGTGAAAGTGTGATTTACAGGCTTCAAAGGAGAGAAATCTAAAAAGATATCAAGATCAAGGGATTTGCTACGATGACTTTAAAAGTGATGAAAGAACAAACTGATCAGGAGAAGCACATAAAGCGAATTAAAGAGGGGAAAGAAGGATAGTCGTTGAATTGCAGTTATTAAATTCCCATCACGACTGGGGATGGAGATGCGCTTACCAGTTCGTAGAAAAGAACATTTGAAAGTGGGAAATAACTAGTGTGGATACTGGGTTTGAGGATAAAGACAACTTACTCTGTAGAAGCGGCAGCTGGTTTTGAATGCTGCCTGTCAATTTCGGCAAAAAAGTCAACATTTTCTGCACCTTTGGCATTTTTCAGTGTAGTTGCAAGGTTCTCGATTGATGGCGGACGCGGAAGTCTTGAAGGGCTCTAGAGGTTCAAAAAAAAACATCCCTCAATAATTCCGTTTAATAGAAGGCAGTTGGGACAAAACCCATCAAAAGTACAAACCTAACCATGCACTCCATTTATAAGTGGTACATTATTTAATTATAAAGATTTAGGAGTATGACTTTTTCAATGCCTTGCTAAATATAAAATTGTTATTTTTAATTACGTGTGGCAGCGTTACTGGACTACATTGAAAGACATCGAAACAAATTGTCGGTAGAGGGAAAAACTCATTTAAACCTTAAGTCAATGGATTTTCAAAAGGAGATCAGAATCACTAATGGTCTCAGCAGATAGAAAGATTTAATTTGACACCCAAGTTTCATTCAAGCATATCGAGTGGCGTAAAAGATACCACTAGCACACACCGAGTAAGCGCACACTGCAAAAGGGAATGGCTATGAATAGGAACGTGAGAAGTGCATTCCGAGTTCATTCAAATCAAATTAAAGATATCGTTTACTTTTGCCCTACAACATTCATCCAAATGTACTCAATTTTAACGAATTTATGTGCGAAATAAAGTCAGTGCAAATTCTACCAATAAACAACGCCTTTTAAATTAAATAATATAACTACCAATCAATCAAGTGAAGAGTAAATTCTAGTCTACGCAGTTTAAGCGACGTTACGAAGACAATTTAGTGAAGTGAAGCTTAATATAGCAAATTCTTAATTGGGAGCTGGCAGTACCTTTTGCGAAAGATGCAATGAAGGATGCCCCCAAAGACACAACTTAAACAACGGATTTTCTGGATTTCAGGATCGTGGAAATAATTTAACGGAGAATTCATGAAATTTTGGCAATTTCATTGGGACACGCGAAATTGAAGGAAAAATTAGGCAGTGGGTAAGAAAGTCGCAATGACTACCAGATGAGCATCTCCCCCGTTTGTGACAGCTAATCTAATTGAAAAACAATAAGTCTCAATAAGACCCTTAGTCAATTGAAATTACAGACAAAATACAAAACGAGCATAAAAAACGCCTCCCCCCCCGCCCATCCTACCTAATTGCACAAAGCATAAAAAATTGTCGCAACATTCAATCCTCTTTCATTTACTTAAAATCCACTTAAATGCTCTACTTAGTTCATTGAGCACACTTTATTATAACAATGTGCTTGAGACATTACTGCAATTTTGAGCTACCCTGTTTGGCTTAACAATAAACCGAAGGAAATAGCAAATAGAGCATTGGGACATCATGCGTTTGAACAATTTTTGCATAAGAAGAAAATAAAGCAGAAAAACTAGTGAGAAAAGCCCGTATGAAGTGGTGGTAATGCAATCAGTAATAGTTGTTTACCTCAAAGGCAAGCTTATTTGTAGGCTCATCAAGATCAATAAGAGATACAGGTGCAGGAAGGGAAGGCGGATTGTCCGACGTAGGCAGTTTCGAAGAAGGGCTCTTGAATTTAGCAGCAGTAGAAGGGGGAGGCAAAGAGGCTTGTCGGAATGAGCTGAATCCCCCACTTTCCTCTTCTGCTTCATCTACATTTGCATCTGGAAAGCAGAAGGTATCCTCAGACACCTTGTGGGGATCCTCTTCAAAACTAGAAAAAGGGTAGAGAATGAAGAAGATATTCTAGAAGTGTAGCACGAGAACGTAACGGTTATAGGTTAGGTTTAAAGAGAAGTCATAATAGGCGAAGCAGGTGAGATTCTCATTCATGTTGTTGAGCATTTAGGAGAAAATCCAGAGCTCAGTAGAAATGATACGCAAGCGCTTTCATTCATGAAGGCTTAGTTCAAAATTAAGAGACTTGAATTAGATTACACTTCTATGGATTACTTTAAAATTCATGCCTGAAGTAGGCAGGCAGTTGTAAAGACGAATTTGAAATCGAAGACTTTTCGTTTCAACTATTAATCATAGACAATCGACGAGAGTCAACGATAACTTATTTGTTAAGATTCAGCTTTTTCCAACGGTATAGCGTGCATGGAAGACAATTCATAGACTGTGATCAGGGACAATTGGAAATGGAATGGTAATAATGGTAATGGTAATAATGAAATGGTACCAGGTAATATTGAGGAAGTAGAAAAAGAGTTTTACAACCAGAGAAGCTCTACGATATCTTCTTTCAAGCGAAAATTATTAGTCAAACGAGGTATCATAAGGACATAAGAGAATATAGAATACTTATGTTACTCTAAATAGAGCTATTGAAACCGGGTACCCTACGCTGAAACAATGGCATCACTGCTATATTACCAACTAAACTGATAACTAAAACGCGCTGAGATGGAGGCTAGAAATCGGCTGATCATTTTAGGTAGTGACAATGGATGGTGAGAACCAATTCATACTTAGTAATCAAGAGCACAGAGAAAGACGACTAAACATTGAATTAACACTGATATAATAAGAAAAACTGAGAACTTATAGTCAAATCAAGAAGCCGCAGGCGTCATTTGCCATAGACATCAGAACTACACTAGAGCGTTTCAATTTGGGCCATAATCGTGGGTATAGCTTGTCTTCGAGCCGTCACTATGACGGTAGCCCCCCTCTATTAGCGTAGTATAGAGCATAAGCCTCAGGACAATAATGGTAGCCTAGCAACCAACATAAACACCCAGAGAAAATGCATAAAATCGGAGGGGATAAATTTTGCCTAATACATTTCGAGCATATTATGATTAATAGGACAAACAGAATAGCACTGATTGATGTAACGCAATTACTAATATATCATATATTTTTGATCAAAGTCATGAGTTATGCTATCGCCGTTAATTACTAGATTCTTTTGCGGTCAATTAGTCACAGACACGATTTGTATTACACCATGAACTAAGAGACACGCCTCCTTTAACCGAATGCTGCCAAATTAAAGCAATAAGAAACTGTCGGACAGAGGGGGAGGGGTGGATAATCAATCATTATTTGGGCATCTACAAATTGAGCAAGAGTGGCAACTATTGATTGAAGGGAAGAGTCTTTCAGTAGACGACTGACAAACTGCCTATATCGCATAAGATGACAAAATAAACTTACGAACACTTCTGAAAAGACAGAGACCCAATCAAACCATAATTTTGCACAAATTTTTGTGGTCAGCAGAACCCACCAAACAGACGGTGGTAGAATTCGAGCTTTGACTCCTCTGTCTAAGATGAGTGGTAGAAAACACATTCTTCAACAGACCGAGAAACCACCACTATTAGCCATTGACTCAAACAATCAAAAGGGCAAGGGCCAAATGAAGCCTTTTAAATCGAATAATACATTCTCGAAAACAGAATCATTTCAAGTGGTTTTTGATTACTAAATACGTTGAACAAATACGAAAAAAGAACAAATAGAAAATGAAGGTTCAAAGTACACACACACGCACACACACAAAATCAGCATGATTGTAACAGATTACTAAACAAATAGAAATAATTTTGAAGCGTCAATAAGTGAAGTAGCATTAGAGACATTTATTAAACTCATATAAACCTCAGCGTGCGAGAAATCAGACTTGGACCCATCGAAATCATTATAGAAACACCAAACATAGATGATGCTCGAATGCGTGCAGCGTAGTGCAATACTCACTTTTTAGGATTATGAGGTAACAAGGCGGATTCATCGGTAACACTAGACACAGGGCGAAGTTGATCGAATACATGATATTCAAATAATCAGGTAAATATTAAAATAATGGGATATTGAGCATATTACAATTTACTTTGCACCAAACCCATGTTTCCTTAAAATGAATGGTAACTTTAGGGCTAATAGTGTATCCTCAAAGGCACTAAAATAAAAGCATCGAAACTGCACTTACAAGTGATGGATTAAATATAAGGCAATGGTTTAGAACGCGTCAGGGCGTATATTTTAATAAAAAGTACCTAGTGAATACCACATTATATTAACAGGGAGTTGTGCCAAACATTCAAAATTAACTGGTTAATTATGCAAATAGGATGTAAAAAGGTAATAAAGCAGTTAGCGGTTGAGTTTTACAATGAAAAGGCAAAATTGCGCCCAAATTTGCATTTGATTTTCATTATAATTTTTTAGACAAATTAGAGATAATTTACATAAAGTGAATTTCGATTTAGAAAAGGGAAATGGAGAAAATTCTCACATTTATGATAGTAAAAAAATACCCAATTATAATTAGCCAATACTAAATGACAATTGTGAAAGGACCGGGTGCCATTTGGCTAATTCGAATAATTTAATTAAGAAAAGAAAACTAATTAAGTAGTCAATATTGAAAAAGCGAATTGGTCAGCACTCGTTTTGGCAAAGACAGGGGGAAGTTATTCCTCACAAGTTCTAACAATTCCCATTTACAGTTATAGTCTAAGGAAAAATAGATTTGGTATGTGGACAGACTAAGAACAGAGAAGGATTTCTTGTTGAAATCACAATTCTGGATGATAGAATTAATGCAAAGCATCAAATGAAAACTCTAAAACTGAACCACAAGAAATTCACGGTCGTGCACCAACTGGCATTATTTGAAGTAAACAAAAAGAAAGTTTGTTACAAAAAACACATCTTTGGTAAACTCATGTAGACAGAGGCAGATCGTAGCTAATTTATTCATTCCAAAAGGATCACCAGTATTAGCGTATGAATTGACTAAACAGAAGCACAAAACCATTTCAAAATGCATAAAAAAGAACAATGTCACGAAATGATGAAGAGACTTGAGAGCAATGACTTAAAATAATTTATGATCAGTTTAAATGAGAATGAAAAAGACAGAAGTTGGTCTATGGCATGGCGCAAAATGATAAGTACATTGTGGCGACAGAGCGATCAAAGTGCATGCATATAGGATAAAATGTAATAAAATCAATACAATTCATTGCACTCCAATTGATGTAGAAAAGTGAGAGAGCGTAGAATGAGAGACCCTCAAATGAACAGGGCTAGGATGACATCTTTGCATTTAAGTTAGTTATCGTTAAAACATTTCTGCAAAGTAAATATACATCGTAATCAAAATTTACTCCTAAGAGAGGAATGGAAAAGATTTTAAGAAATAGCACAGAACCTAATCAAACAAATTCCACATAGAACGCACATAGCAGTTCGTTAACCGTTGAAATAAAGGCGTAAGCTTACAGTATAATTTCCCATTTTTAATGCACACTTTTTTTTAAAAAGATGCCGATATAGACAAGCGAATTGACAATTCGGATTACACTACCGACTTAATTAAATTTCGATTTAACTTATGCAATCTTGGGTAAGAAGCCAAGTTAATTGAATATAAGAGCAACGACAAAGGAGTGATGGAAGTAAATCGGAACTTCGCATTGAATAAAAAGAAAGTACAATGCTATACATTACGCCGAATCAGATTTAAAGTAACACAACTGGCACAGAAATGACACCAATTTAAAAATTAAGAAATAAATAAGTAAACAATTGAACCATACACAGATATAGACACACGAAACCGAGTATTCAACACTGATGCGAAAAATATGACAAGAATTTAGGAAAGAGTAATTAAAGACCGTTTGAATAGAATATCTTCCGTTAGCTGCAGTGAATGTTCAAATTAAACACCGACTAATGACAAAGAGCCATATATGGGCTTACACAGATGGCGGCGGAACACGAGGTATGCCAAGCAGATCATTGGTGACAACTTTCGCCGCTCTACAGACCTCCGAGAGTTTATCCGCTACTTCATCAACAAATGTTCGTTCATGCGCTCCCTTCCAAGACTCAAAACTGCCCAACTTGTTAGAAGGAGATGTGGAATTTCGATAAGATGAGGAGGAATCACAGCCGTCTCTTGAATTCCAGGGCATTTCAGACTTGGGTGCAGCGCATGTTGGATAACGAAAAGAATCATCCTCGCCATCACCCCACCTTTAGACATTAATGTGTTTGTTTGTTAAAACCAAAGTGCAAAAATAGCACGAAAATTAGGAAAGCGAGGCGTTAGCAAACACGTGAGATAGAGAAAAGGACAGAGGAACAATGAGAACAAAGAAAATGGGATTTAGCATGAGTGGTGGGAACATTAAAGAATAAAATAAAATTCGAGAAATATTTACCCACTAAAGTTTCTTGAGTAGTTGTTGCCACTCAAAATTTTATTGTTTCCGATACCGTCGTAAGATTTCTGACTTGAGAGAGCCTTCCGTCTTTCAGATTGAAGAAACTCAGGATCTTGTAGAAGCTCCACTACCTCATGTGCTTTAATACGAACTAAAATCTTAAAACTTCAGAAAAAAGTCATACCTGAAGCACCCTGATCACGACCACGTTCATCTATGCACTCATAATTTTCCAAAGAACGGAGATTATAAAAATTATCACGGGCAATGTCATAGACACGATCTGATCCATTTCGGAGTAAATAGGCGAGAACGGTTAGACCCTATAAGAAGAAAAAATCAAGAAAACATATATAACTATGTTTTGAATAGACTGTAAAAAAGTAAAACCTTATAAGTACGCCGCCAGTTGTTAGGATTTTCCGGAAATATGCGATTAATCAACATCATCATAATTTCTAAAAGGCCTTCACCATTATGAGTTTCTCTTGCAAGATCATTCAAAATTTTGCCATGTGGACCCCAAGGTTCATCATTTGTTGCATCTCGAACCTTGATCTCAAGCTCAGTGTAGTTCATAACGGCCGAAGTACTAATAAAAGAGGTAAGAACGTAATTAACTTTACATTTTATCAACCCATATCTTGCCCTTCTCTAGGTATTCACGGAACATGTTGCAGCAAACACCCGTAACGCCCACCAAGGTCACTAGACAGGCTAAAATAGGACAAAGCTGCGATAAACAAATGCGGAAATTTTGCATTGGGAATGGATATTAACTGGTAATGAAAAAACTCTATTTATTACAAAAAGCGTATTTTTGTGATAATAGTATAGTTGTTGATGAATGCATGGCCATACCCTTTTTGATTTGAAGATAATATTTAAAAGGTTAGTGCTATTTCTGTGCTCTGTTATAACATTCTTTATGGGAGAAACCAATTTTGGTTTGAAGTGAGCAGATATATTTCGATTTAATAAAGCAATTTGAACGTCAGCTTCACGTTTAATTGCACTTTAATAGGTGGCGGCTTATGCGAATCTTATCCACTTAAAACGATTGTATGATTTAATTTTACAGTATGGATCCTCATCAGTCGGATTCTTGTCGGTAATCTATTCGCTATATTAATCTACAGCATATTCCGTATTTCGCCTTTTTATTACGTCAAAATTGATTTTATATTAATAGCTTGTCTCAATTGATTTACTTTTAAGCTGGTATTTCTTTTTCCATTTTACAAATCTACCTAATTTATTTAGAAGAAGGTAAGAAACTAACGGGTGTGTCAAATAAAATGCTATTCTGCTTATTTTGATAGGTGTCTAAATGGCAGTTTGCTCTTACTCATTTTAGAACTCCTATCAGACGCCTTTTCTTAGTTTGGTGATTTATTTATAGTTCAACTGATTCCTTTAATCTTGTTTATCTTTTACTCTTGAAACCATCTTATTTATTCTTTAATTAGAAAGCGCAAATATCGAGTCTCCTCATCGCTGTTGGGACATCTGGAGGAGGAGTCATGGGATTGTACCGTTTGCACCTTCAAGAATTCTGCTGAAGCCTTCCGTTGTGAGATGTGTCAAACGCGGAAGGGTACTTCCACTCGTAAACCCAAATTAAATCCACAAATTGTCGAAGAACAGAATCTTATTGCTCGAGCCATTATTAAAGAACGTCAGGAAGAATCCGGTGAAACCAATCGAAGGAGATATCAGCGACATTCTGGTAATGGAGCTTCTTCTTCGTCTTCTCTAAAAAATTCCTCTCTTCTTCGTCCAACGTAAGTTATTTCTGTCTCATTTTAGTTTATTATTTTCTAAAAGTTGATTGCAAGTTCTATCTTTTTCAGATTCCCACGAAATGCCGTTGATCGGACTTGTACTCAACAGTTTGAAGTGTTTGCTAATGGATTCAGCGTTGTGATTACCGAATATCTTCCAAAATCTTCCTCTGATGGTATTTGCAAATTTGCTCCATCCCTTCCGGATAGTCCTGCGATTTCAAATCCTCCATCAGTAGTTGTAAGTAATCGTTTCCCTATGCTTGCTAGTTGTCATTTGTCTCTCTTATCCGTAATTTGAAAAACCTATTTTGTGTTTGAAATAACTCGGAATTGCAACTGAGCTTATTTTTCCCTCGTTTAAGTATGCATATTCTCTACCTGTAGTGGTTTTTTTTGTAATGAAATTAATTTTGAATTGAATCAAATGTTAATTGGTGAATCTGGGGATTTGCATCTCTTTGCACCACTCTTTCATATCTATTTGCTTTTAACTTTTCTTTCGTTGTTGTCCGTCTTTTTAATGGTCATCATTAAGCACTATTTCTTTTTCATTTTTTGCTTAACTTTTCTAACGCGCCCTGGCGCTGCAGCCAATTAACCACATATTTAATTTTTTGATGCCTATCTAGCCTTAATGGTCGTCTTCGATTTTCTTGTACCACTTCTTCTAATTTGAACACCGCACACTCAATTCCAATTGGTATATATTCAATGATGCCGTATACTCATGGTCACTAAACAGAACTTTAATTTCTGGCGTTTTTCCAATGTGTTCTGAAATGATTTCTTCCTAAGAATTTAGGAAATAATTTGTTGTTTTTGAAATCATGAATCAATACTCTCTTTTTTCTCCTTGATTTTATTTCCACTTTATAGTTGAAGCTGGCCATGTTTGCCTTTTTTGAGTCAAATTCAGTTTAAAATTGAATTAGAAAGTGTAAGAATTATGTGTTTTATCAGTTTCGGAGATAAATTCAATTTTCTTGCATAAGTTTTTTTTCGTTGCTTTGTTGTTCAAGGATTTCTTTGGTTATTTATTGAGCTATTTATTTTTTCTCCATAGATAGGCTTCAATACCAATTATTTTTCATTGGTTTTGCGCATCTTTTCTATTAACCATCTACTTATAAACCACCAGTTTCACTTTGTCATTTTAATCATTCTTCCATTTCTTTATTACATTAAACACATGTTAACTTCCTCTTGTTTTCGTATTAAATCTGTTATAAGAACGAAACGATTTCATACGCTTATCAATTTTCTTTTACCTCAGTTTAGACTACCTTATGAACTAGTTCTTTTCTCTACCATTTATTTTCGCGTATTCTGTTTCTTAATCAAAAGAAACACTCAAAGTCCCTACGCCATTTTTCCACGATCATTTTTGAGGTGAAAAGTTTCGCATTTTCTTTCAATCTATTTTCTTTATTCAGGAGTAAGGTCGGTCCATTCAGATATGTATTTCTTAAATTATTGTCAAATAGAATTAACGGCTGATATTTTACACATGTTCGTATTTACCAGTTCATTTGCTATATAATACCCGTTTATTTACATTGAAGGGCTCATCATCTATTGGAAATGGTACGACAAAAGTCGAAAATTCCTACGAAGCACCTCCATACAGTGACGTTTCTTCCTCGGCTGGATTTCCTACCGTGATACCGAAGGGAGAAGGACAGGAGGAAGGAGCAAAAGGCCAAGAAGGCGTCGATGAATACGGCATTTCACCCTCTCCTAGCGTTGAGGCGCCCTCTCTGATAGATTCTTTTTCCTCTTCTATAGCTTCACCAGCTCCCCGTCCACGCAAACGTCGAAAACGTCGACTTCCGTCGTCACAAGGGGGTAACAAAATAGTCCGTTCCCTGCGCAGCGCTACATCAAGTATTAGTCCCCGTGCTGCTTCACGCTCTAGACATGCTAGCAGAGTAGCTCGTGCCTCTCTCTACCGTGGAAGCAAAAATAGCACGCCATCTCCTCGTGTCTATAAGAGAAGAAAAATGATGGGAACGACTACTCCTGTTGATGATGAGGCTACTGCAGTCCATGAAAATCCCCCTCCATCCTCTCCACAAGAGAAATCACCTGATGTTCTAGTTGAGGAGGTGGAACCCGAAGCCAATAGTACTTCTCAAACCACTTTAGGATTACCAGCAACCTCATCTTAGTGTGTCTGTAAATCCCCCCTGCCTCCTGTATATAAATGCATTTGTATTATCTCTATGTAATGGTGTGTTTGCCTCTGTCTATCTTGCTCAGATCTCTCTATTGGTATGTGTACAGTTTATGTGCCTTGACTCCCACCAGCTCGCCCACCCTCCTTTTTTCGTATTTAGCACAAGTATTCGTATGTGGGGAAATGAAATAAAATTCCAATTTCAACCTACCTGATTTTTATATTGCCCTTGTTTTGATTTGGATCTTGCTTCATGGAGTCCTTCGTGTTATATTGTTATAGGAAAGTCGTTTAGTCGGAGAGTTTCACCATGCGGGATTGGAGGTATGGTTGTCTTCTATGTGCTCTAATTGTTTAGGCATCGGTATTGGATGTGGACTGTACAGGCCGTTTCGCTTTTCTTGCGGGGTAGGTGCATTTTAAAGCCTCTAATTTGAATTTACAGGGCCAAGGAGATATCGGTTATAGACTTACAATCTCCGTTCGAAAAGGCCCACAGTCAGTCTACGGAGTCATTGGATCCCTCAATTATTCAGTGTCATCCACATGACCCCTCTAGATTCGCTTTAGTCGTAGGTTAAATTTTTAAGCGTTATACTTTGTTAGAGACGGAATAGGTGCGAGATATACTCCTGGGCAGCTAATGAGAGTCGATTAACTATGACAGCGCATCTACAAGGCTATATTCGAACGATTAACTCAGTGGATTGGTGCCCAATGCAACCGCACCTTTTTGCAACGGCATCTAGTGAACAGTTCCGTTCCATCACAGTTTGGGACTTAAGAGACCCTCACAGATTGGTAATGAATGCGGAAATGTACTGTACGTATCACATTCCTTCTAGAGTTTTCTTCATGAGCACTTTGGATTTTATTTTTTCTTTGTTCGTTTGAACAGCTCCGACGAGTATTATTCGTTGGGATCCCTTCAAGGAATATAGCTTTGCAACGGGTGGGGAATTGTCTGTACAATTTTGGGATTTTCGCGTACGTGCTTATGCATTATCGAAGTTTGTTATGCCTATTTCAATGAAGATTCTTCTGATTGTGATCGACTAATCGAAATAGTAGCTAATCTAATTTTATCAGTGTAGAGTTGAAAGTTATATCAGAGTTGCGGGTATCTAATTCTGATAGTCCACTTTATTGGTTTACGATCTCGCATTGACAAAGTAGTCATGTTGTAAGACTCTTTATGAGTCAGGTCAAATTTGATTAGGAGACTTCCTCTTACCAAACGAATGCGCTTCCTTAATTCCATCATTAAACAAAAGATTTGTCCAAAGCAGTTTACGTTTTTACTGAGCGACTTTGAGGAAATAAGAAAAAAAGGGTGTAAGTGGGTAATTTATCTCTTAGAATGACTGGAGTATCATCATAGCGTGAATAGAAGAAGGATTGTGTTTGGAGCCCGAATTGAGGTACATCAGGGGTGTTTCACTGCTCTGTCCTTTGTTCGTCTTTTGAATAACCCAGAAATTCATTTGATAGTTAATAGATAGGTAGGGAACAATGATTTGCTCATAGATGTAATGTCGGCAATCGTTTTCTTTTGCTCCATTTCATATATTATTGTAAAGTATCAAGCCTGGAGGATTTTGCTGTACTTCAATTTCGGTTGGAATATTAGCCATTTCCTTGTTGCGAGGAGACAACAGTTGGTCTTTCCAAGATATTACTCATCTGCCTTCCACTTCACAACACACCTTATGGAAAGAAGGTAGGCACTTGGTGTGGGTAGGAAGACATTTACGTTGCTGTCATTGAGTTTGAAATGATGTGCTATCAAGTATTAGTGAGGAGGTATAACTGAGACTTGTCTGCTTACGCTTGTAATTTCGAGAATTGGAACAAATGGATAGATGTATTAAGGGGTTGGTTAACAATGAAAACTCTTTAAAGTGAGAATATATTTTATTAAATCAGCTAACTAGTGTTTACTAACTTAACTCGATTAACTAAATGGGATTGCATCCGCCTTACTAAATTTGCTTTTTCTCTTTCATACCAAATTTATATTAATTCCATATCTCTAATTTATTAATTTTATTCATTATCTTACTATTCCTCGCCATGTTCTCAAGCACTTTATCCAAACGGCAAAATTTTCGCAATCCTTACTTTTATATCATAAATTTCTTCTATTGTTTTTTTGAATTCACAATAATTGAAGTTTTGCTAAATTTAAGTGTTATCATATTTACAACCTTCCACCGTTTGGTTAAAGATTTATCTCATCTCTTTAAAGTAGGTCACAGTTTATGTCCTAGAAACTCACCTTCGTTCATGAGTTTAAACCGTGGACATCCGAATCTTAAGACATGGCTCCCCTTCTACTTTAATTTTAATAGGATCATTCAGATTACTCCTCTTTCTAGGTCTTTGAATAGCGATTGTGGTTGGTCAGAAATATAACTATTCCAAATTTTTTGGTTAGTAGCTTAATACTGGGAACATCCAGTTGAGTCTGGTTGTATGCTCGAGAAAGAATTAGCGTTCACTAAGAATCTTTAGTGAGTTAGTAAATTCCTCCCATTTGCTCAAAATCTCTTTCCTACGTAAAGGAGATGATTTGACGCCATCACTATCATGCATATTATTGCGGTTATGGTTTTATGATTACTCTTATATTCATCCGCTCTTTAAATATAGGAATTGATTGGTGTTTTTTTCCTTTTCAGTTACACTAATGATCAGTAGAGTTAAGTGCGCTCAATATGATAGGCTACGAGCAGTTTCTTGAGAGAATTTGTCTCCTATTGGTGCCTTATTGAATAGGTTCCAGGAAGGACAATTTTATTTGAAGATTCTTCCTTTTGATTCAATAGATTCAAGTTACCAATTCTATTGGCAAATGCTTAATATTGATTTCATTTAGGGAGAGAAGATTTCATAATCAAAATTTTATTTGCCAAAGGTTACTATGTCTCTCAAACCCGCTTGTTTGTCGAAACTGTTTCAATCTTAAGCCCCATTTTCCTGGAATGGTTAAAGCCA
>UZAE01012163.1:32981-56132 GCA_900617975.1 Rodentolepis nana
ATTTTTCCTATAGAAGCTTGTTAATAACACTATTTGGGTAGATATAGAGTATCCTGCTACCTCTCTTCTGAAACTCCCGCTTCATCTCCCTTTCGTCAACCTAATTAGCCGATCAGGTTTTCCATCCACCTCATTGAATGTGTGCCGATCTCTTCTCGTCTTATTTGGCAGGTGTTCGCAAATCACTTCACCACCAGCTCGCTTATGAGTTCTCCTGGTTTCCCACCTTCTAGAACCTAATTTTTAATGGCTTTTAGCATGAACTTATAACAATAGTAATAACTAATTCATCACAAATCCCATTGGGTTTAGTAATCATTTTGGCCTAGACTTTTCTTCTCATTTCTCAAGATATACTCTTTAATAGGCATTTTATGCCAGACCTAAACTATTGTAGAGGACTGAGAACAGTGTGGAAATTTAAACAAGCCTTAGGCGGGGTTGAATGAAGGGAAGGTCTTGAATCAACTTTATTTAATAGGGCTCGGTTGAAATACGGTTGATTTGATGATGTTATTGCTGTTTCTATCGTGAGCAGTTAGATTCGAAATTTTCACTGTGCAGAGGGATATTTTGGTTAATTTCTGCCTAACTTTTCTCTTTAATCAACCTTGAAATGATTATCTCACCGATGTCGAGGCAACTTCCAGTTATTCATCACTTAGCTTTCATATTTTATTCGTATGCTTCCATGGATCAGACCTGCATTTAAATAACGATTTTTCTGACTTTTTTTAGGATGTTCAAAATACCGCAAATAGGACTGTTTCTACTTCACGAGGGTGTTTAGAACCGTGCATTCGAAAGGTATTCAAGCATCTCAGTTCAACACACCTTTCTTTTTCTTCAGATGAAGAATCTGTAAGTTGTGATTTTCTTTAAAACGACCTAATTTATTGAAGTTATCCTATGTGGAAGTGCTTTAATTTCAGAAAAACGACGGAGATGATACTGTTCTGGCATCATCAGATCCCTACGTCTCATATCTTCAAGATAGTATCGATGGCCATGGCTCTGGCACTTCGACAACTCTCGACAAGTCTGAAACATCTAGTACAAAACCTCCATCTCAGGACGTCTTTATTCCATTTCCTCGAACATCAGGCGTCAGCATTTCGCCCTCTGGATTCATGGTCACTTTTGGTCTTCATCAGCCACTTGTCAAGATTGTCGCAGCCTCCGCACCTGTAAATAACGAATCTTCGTCTAAACCCAATGGTAATACCTTTTCATTTCAACATCTCCCTAATCTACTTACTCGTACTGTGTTTAAAATTGGTCTCACTTTTGCTTCATTGCACCAATAAGTAGTCAAAAAGTCGGTGCAAATTCTGTGACGTGTATGTCCAGCCACGCTGGCTAATTCTGGTAAACAAATTATCTTAGTAGAATATGACTTACCCTAACAAGTGGTGCCTCCTGAATCAAGTTTTACTTGTACTTTCTTTAGTAGTCTTACATCGTTTTTAATCAAATACATTGTGTAGTATGCTAATTATGGAGCGAACCTCCATCCGAAATGTTTTGGTCGGGTGGCTTCTCTAACCCCCGACGTCCTTTGATAATCTGCTATGCGATAAAATTATTCAATATTTTAGAATGCAGTGCGAGTATGTGGAGGGGGGGGGGGTGGGGATGGAGGGGTGTATTCTCCATATCCTGCACATATGGTATACTTGGCCTTCATTTGAGTAACTAATAGTTGCATTCAGGAATTTCTTCGCTTCCTATGATCATATTGCTTATTTTGGCTTCTATGCCCTTTCCATTTTATAGCCTCTATGATTCATTGTTTTTCTTCCCATTTAGAAAGCACTCGAACTCCTCGTTCCTATCATGATTACCGTCAATTAGTTGAGGGCAAAGAACATCTTTTCATCAAGGCTACAGACTCTCCATTGGGCTCTAGTCGACAACAACAGCTACATACGCAATTTTACCATACTCCTACCGGTAATTCCCATCCCCCTGGAATATTAAAGCGCTCTCGCAGTGCTGAAGACATCTGCATTGATTCCTCTCGTGTACACTCTTCCACGAATCCATCAGATGCTTCTTTCAGAGGCTCTGACTCTCCAAAGGAAGTTCTGCGTAGTCGACACTTCTCGGGAAGGAATCCAGAGACCGGCGCTAGGAAGGTGCTTTTGGGGATATTGTGCATGTGTATTGTCTATATTGCAGTTAATGTAGAACTGATTAGTTGTCAGTCTTCAATTGGGATTTGGTTATCCCATATATATTTGCCACTTTCATAGGCTTGGTGTCCCATTAGTATCTGCAAATAAGAAAGCAGGAAGTTATAGCGATCGATAAACTCACTGTGAGGGTAGTTTAGCCGTCTTGTTTATTTAGCTCATACTTGTCCGAAATAAATTTTAGGACACGAGGAGTATAATATCCCAGTGTCGACTTTGTAACAGTGGGAATCCAATTTGGACTGACTTAAGGACACTAAGATAATTTTAGGCCTCTAGGAATCCAAGTGAGATATAATTTGTGCCCTCCCTGGGTCAATTTGGGTGGCGTAAATTACTGTAGGGTTTGGGTGCACCCGGTTTTGAAAATTCTCCTAGGCTGCACTATTTTTTCAATAACCGATACGCTCAAAAGTGGCTTAAAATCGCCGACGATAGTGTTCAATAGGCGGTTACCCATACATCTTTTTTATTAGGCCCTCTGATTTTTAGTCCCTTTTTAGGTTTCTTTTACCCTGGGTAATGAATCTGCTGTTTACAACTGCGTCTGGTGGGTGTTTCAGTTTTTAATTAATAATGCTTTTAAAAAACTGTCATCTCACAGAGTAGCTTTTGCTAAAAGTGCAATAAAACGCTCTCTTTTCGGTAAAATTGCCCGATAAATATTCATGTTCATTGACTCATATTCGGCTCTTTGGTCGCTCTAGGTTCATTGTGTTTATAAATTGTTTTTCACAATTGTGTCTCATCGCTTAATTTTGCTCCCCGTGAAGATAGAAAACAATGCTTCCATATCCATAGGTGGTCTGGCTATAATTATGGGAAGTTGGCGGAATTCAAGTTTCTCTCGGGCAAGAGTCTCTGATAATTCTCCTATTTCCATTTTGAGTGCTACAAAAGCTTGTCTAATTTGGATATGAGCCCCTCCAATTATTAATTCTTTTCCTCGCTCTTCAGTCATCCATCACACCGTCAGGACGGAAGATAACCGCAGCCCTTGCTGCTGAACAGCAAAAACAACAGCAGCAACAGCACCGCAGATCCTCTTACGTAACACGATTCACAAACCTCCCTTTGTCAACTCGGAAGAGCTCTTGTGATCGCACATTTTCTACTGGTAACTTTCTTTTCTCTAATGCCGATGAGTGATGAGTGAGGGAAACCCATTTGCGGTAGCAGATAGCTTAAATGTCTTTAGCCTAAAGATGTTGCCTTTTTCTTGGTTGTTTGCTTGGTTTTTGGGCTTTTTCTAAATTCCCTCATTTCACATCCCGCGACTAATTGCGATTACTCATTCTTTGCTAGTACGCAACTAATTGCTCATGACTGCACATTTTTAAATGAAGGATTGATCAATTTAACTTACCAAGGCAATGTATGCAAATGTACTATAGTGTATGATCATATTATGCCACGTCAACTATCATGTGGACAAACTTTCGATTAGGCTAAAGCGAACAGTCATGGTGATTTGGAATAGTAAGAATTTGTGCTATTTAAGGTGGATGAATGTGTAATTTTTCCATTTGACAATGGCTTCCAGCAATCCTAATCGTTAACAAAAAGACTGTCAAATCTTGATAGATGACGAATTCCCGTTTTGTCAGTATGATGAAGATGCAACCAATCTATGATACGCAAACGTTTGAAAATTATCGATCTTCCGACAGGTGGTTATGAGTAGGCAAGCTCCCTTTCCAGAGCATATAATTTATAAGAGCAATTGCTGATTAAGTTGATATGAGAACTTGGAGAATATGAGTTTGAATGCGCATGGTAGATGTATAAGCCAAACGAACATGCGGGTAGTGTCTAGTGCCCTTTGTGATCTTAATGAGTACTTAAAATTATGTGCTAGAATAGAGCAAACTGGAATTAACATGCTTCTCCGCGCTCCTTTACATATTGGTCACATCGCCAACTGTCTTTCTAATCCATGATTTTAAATTGTTTTTATGCTTTTTTCAGCTGCCTTGGGGAGGGTGATTTTTATATTAATTCTTGTCTCTTAGGCTCTCCACTTGCCACAATTAGTGATCTTTCCGCTCTCATTCCCATCTCGAAGCACTTGGCGGAGAATTACTCGTAAGTCGTGGAGTTCTAACTCTTATAATGGCCATGCACCTATCTCCTAATGCCTTAACAACATGCCAATTAGCTCAACTGTTTATTACACCACTTCAAAATGCTCTATTTTATTGTATTTAGACTTGATATCACCGATCCACGGCGCATGTGCTCCCAAAATTTACTAGTCGCCCTTTCAGCCGGACGAACGGATCTAATTCAGGTGTGTTTTGTGATTGAATGCGTTGATGTGCTCTGGGGTTCACTTCACTGCTCTTTCTTAGCTTCGCTTAGCTATCACTTTCGTCTTCTAGGTGATCGATATCGGCAGTTCCCGATGTGGAATTTGTGCATCAAGATTTAAGCTTACTTTTTTTGATATGTGCTCAAATCTTCCTATTTCATAATCTGGGGTTAATATGGAACCAGATGGCAAATATTAGCTAATTTGATTCGATATGTATTAAACTTTAAATCTAACTCATTTCACTGGTCCGTACTATCTCAGCAAACTTACAGTAGTGCAACTATTCAGCCTTCGAATATGTTAGAACTAGCTTATGAAACTTATCATTACATAGATTCGAGATTAAAATGCTTCTTTGCGGGAAACTATTATCCTGTAAGATATTACATTTTAATTTTGCCATCGAGGAATTATTTCGAAGTAGTTCACCAGTCTGGACTTGCTTGTTTATGAGTGATTTGGGAAATTTCGATGTATTCTGACGGTTAATAATTTTAACTTTGCGTCTTTGTGATTTTTTCTTTTCTTGTTAATTGTTAAAACAATATGTGCTATCTTCTCTAATCTTTTTTTTTCCTGAATCAATAGTTCTGGAGCTTCGTGACAACGCTCTCAGGAGCCAGTTTGCGACAGGCCCCTTTCCCAGGTCTCATTCCACCTTACGCGAGTCAGTCCATCGGCCAATCCTTCTTCAAAACTTGGTACGCTGCCATTCATATGAAATAAGGCGAAAACATGCAGTAGGAGTATTGAGAATACAGCATCAGGTGGAGAACAGTTAACAGATTGATCAGATTTATTCACCCGCGTCTAGATCCATTATCGTGGCATCACAAAAAACAATCTTGTAATTAGACTTGAGACCATTGTTTTGCTCCTTTTAGGCTCTCACATTTCCTGCATCTTGGTGATGTACAGAGCTTGATAATGTTTGGGTTCGTGATGGCCGCACTTGATGCGCAGTCTAGTCCACCAGCACTCCTACTCACGGCTCCCTTTCTACCCGCAACTGTTTCTGCTCTAGCTAGGCAGCAACAGCTCCAACGAATTCACGGTTTATTTCCATCTATGGATTCCTCACAAAGAAGTCCTTTTCGAAGAAATGGAAGCAATGTGCAACAAGCGGCTGCTTCCGTAAGAAGAACAAAATCGACAATGGCACCACCGAATATCGCTTTGCTGGATATCCCGGAGATGCATCCCCTGTTGGCTGTTGAAGATGTTAGTCCTTTGGATGCTCAATCTCTGCTTTATAAATTGCATTACCGTTGATGGTGTTTCAAACCCTGTGGTGCGGCCTCGGTTATATAACTGTTTTTGTCTCACCAATCTAATTCAGCTAGACAACTGGGGATAGTCATTTCTACTAAATTCGTTGTGTTTCAAGTGAAGTTTGCATTGTGGTCACAATTCTTCTTCAACTCAACCAGAAGAGTTTGTTAACAGCAAACTTAATAGCGTCTTAGAATTCAGCAAAGAAGACTGTTTATCTGGACTGATAGTTAATTTCGATGCAGAAGCCTCTTCTGCCAGAAGGAGGTACCGATAAAATCGGAAATAAAATTTACTCGACTTCAGGGTGTTAATCTATTAAGGCAAAGCATAAAAAATTTTCCGTGTTTGGCTGTTTTATCATGTCGGAAGAACCAATAAAGTCAAATCTGATTTCCCAAGCTGTGAAACCCAATTCTAATGAGATTTTGAGGATTTTGATAACATTTTTTCCTTAATGTAGGCAGCTGTACATGCTCCCTTGTTTACCGCGGAAGCGAGTGGTTGATTTTTGAATAAATCGCGGGGATATTGGTTTTCGTTCTAATTCTGTCATGCTTACATTTTAGCACTCCCAAACCACCCTCTCATTGAAAAGGTCAGGAGTTAAACGCAAACCGCTCGAGTCAACTCAAAGTCAACAATTGCTTAACACTAGAGGTATGCTTATTTGCTAAAAGCTATTTTTACTATTACCCCCCATGAATAACACAAAACTCTCCTAATTTATTGGGAGTGATTGAGGGTCAATTAATAGTGAATGACGCCAATTTCAGAAATTAATAACAGTTGTGCTATCAGTGGTACCCAAGAGCAGCTTTGCTTCATTTGATTTTTGGCCTTGCATTGTGCAATACTTACTAGATGAAGAGTTTATGTCTCAAAATTCTAATTTCGCTATACGTCTCCTGGGTTGCCATGGTTGCTCGTCTGTGATGTCCAGTGCCCATCGATCGGTTCTGCTATTAGATTTTTTTCAAGTGGTCGAGAAAGCTAGCGGTCCTATACGATAGCTCGTTGCTTAGGCCCTTAGCATAGCATAGATGAGATAGGTTACTCCACAACTTTCTTTTAATGTGGTTGCTTAATAGACTCTTTACTTCTCAAGTTGAAAGGAACCCCCTAGAGCAAAAAACAGCTGAATTGGTTCTCAATGTGCCTTCTATTTCAAGAGCTCGGTCCAACAGTTACACAATTCACACATCTACATCATCTGAAAGTGAAAGTATAACTCCTGAGGTCTCAGAGTACTCACAACGTTCTCCCATGTCTACGATCTCGTCGTCTGGACTCGAACACAAAGAATCGACAATGACACTCGCTCCTGACAATCAGAATACTACATCCTCTTCAACTCGTAGTCATGAGAGCTCTGGTGGCGAAAGCACTGCGGTTTCACAATTTTTTCAGTACTTTAAGGAGCAGGTGTTGATGGACAGAAATGGATCGACTATGGAGAATGTAAAATCAGATTCGCCCTATACTTCTCATGTATGGTAAGTTGCCTGGCATGGAACGAGTTCTGTGACTCTATCATCCTTGGATGTGTTTTTTGCTATAATTGAAGATTCGTTGTTAGTACGAAGATTTAATGCCCTAATATATCTACAGCATTATAGGTTCTAGCCTAGAGGCACTAATACAACTTGAAGGAAATCGATTAAGCTTTGGTTTTTGTCACTTACATGATAGAGGCTCTAAGCAATAAGAGTGGAATCTCTTTTATTAATGGAAGAATCGAAGGGTGGTAATGGCCTGTAGCTAGTGAGTGGGCTAAGTAAAGGAGTAGAGCTTAATTAAGAGGCGTTAGTTAGTGGGCAATAGTTGTTAGATAGCTTAAAGGCCTAAGGTTGGGATGGAGTGTAAGCGAGAGTTGATAAATGAAAGAAAACGCCAATTTCAGTTGGCAAGGAACAAACTCACTAAAAAACGTTTAATCAACTTTTTATGGAATCTTTTTCTCTCACTATCAGCATTGGGTGAGTAAAAGGGGCTTGAGACTTAGGGATACCCAGAGTGAGACGAGTGAAGCATGTTTTAAGTGTTATATCAACTCAATTATAGGTTTCTTTCTTCCAAACATATGCTGCAATACACCCACTTCTTAAAAGTCTACCTGGATTTGCTCACTGCCTGGGATTTGATTATCCCACGTGCCAAAATCTCTTCACAATGGTACAAGGTCCTTACTTGGATGTACGCCCGTTCTTCGGCCGAATATTATCACCTTTCCCTCTATGAGCCTATCGACCGGCAATGCCAAGTCCTCCTGAGTCCAAGCGAATGGCACCGACAGCATATACCCGTCGTGCTCACCCATCTACTTAGCTTCTCCAACGTCCATAGTGAGGTTATCCGACCAACAAATATATCCGGTTTGTATGCAGACAAAAAAACTGGGATTCGGACACCTCTTCTTCGTTGTGCGGTTTGTAACGTAGCTGCACGGGGAGTGATTGTGGCCTGCCCTCACTGTCTCCACGGTGGACACATGGAGCACATGTCGGCTTGGAGACTTCGCTGTGGAAGGGTTGGTGGCGGTGAGGTGGTCTGTCCCATCCCAGATTGTGAATGCAGGTGTACCTACCTAAATGTCAAATCGTTGGATCCCTTGGGGACTGAAGTTCAGGGAACTCCTTTAAAATCAGCTACTCCTATGCCTACTTAATGCACTCTCTTCCTGATTACGATTTTTGTATGCTCTTGGTAATGACTTCGTTATTTGTTTTCCCTAGATGAAAAATGCAAATTCTTTTTCCACGGCATATTTTTTTGGCCTTTTTGTGTCACTTATATACAAGCAGTTAAATGGCTATGAGTGCTGTTCATTCATGTGTACTTCCTACTATCTTAGTGAACGAATTAAACGAAAAAGAAGGGTGCATTCGCAATCAAATTTTAATTTGCTTTTAACTAATTGATATCTAATCAGCATTTGTAGCTATTTTGTCTCTCTGATGTTCCTAGCGTAGCAGCGTGCCAGTGGTCTCCATACCAGCTCCATTTCGATCTTTGGAATTTTTTGCCAATTTATGGTTCATTAGAAAAGTTATGGTCTTAGTGTCGTAGTACTTCATCGTCGTCTTGCAATTTGTAATCGAAATCCCAGCCCCAGACATACCTTTGATTGACAAAAATTGTATCGTACTCTATGTGGCACTATTTTAGGTTAGCACATGGTCTACTTGGACTGCAAATATTGAAACGATTGAAGTTGGCCTAATAATCCAAACCAACAATGAGAAAATTGGTTGAAAAGAGTTCAAATATGTAAATAGAATAGTAACAAACTGTGTTATAGAAATGTAAAAATAGTGAACAGTTAGCCAATCGAAATGAGTTGAGCTGTGGAATATTTGGCTCAAATTGCAGGCGTTTTGGTTGTTATCATTAGTCCTTAAGCTGACTTTGGACTTCACAGAGCGGAAGGAGCATCAAAGTTAAAAAGTCGAAATGGGGGGGGGCAGAAGGGTGTTTCAAAGATGTAAAAGACAGACAAAGGTAGAAAAAATTTGATGAGAGTATGGCAGTTTGAAATTAGAAGTCAACTGCCGGTTAATGGATTTTTTCCGTATGGGTATACGTTGCCTGGGGTGCACCACATGGAGATAAGTCTATCGCGCACCCCGATCTGTGGAATATAAGAACACAAACACAGGATTTCGTAATCTGGCGTAAAAAGTCTCAATTCATTGAATGAACTTCAACTCCCAATAATTACTCATCACATCGGCGTTTTTCAAGCAAAAGATTCTCTCCGGCTTTCCTCACCTTACACTGCAATTTCTGTTGCAATAAGTAGGTCTTAAACTCAGCCTTCAACTCAGCAGTGTCACCATTCTTTAATAATCTCCTTTGTAATAACATTTTAACACAATTTGGTTGGTGTCATTTTTTCTACCCAACTCCCTTAATTCGCCAATATTCTGCTTTGAAGAACGCGTTCAAGATGGTTATTATCAATTCCGAATGACGGATATTTCTAATGGTAGTGTCAATGATTTTTCGGCTGCTCCGGTTAAAATATTAGTAAAAGCTCTCTAATACAAATTTTAATTTCCACCTGTGAAAAAGATCGTGAAACAGAATTTTACAATAAAATCTTTAATTTGTTTATTCAATTTTAGATTTTTTGTTCGAATCGCTCAAATGCATCCAATCGATTGAATAGAAAGTGCGCAGCGGAAAGCATTCCCATTTTTTAACACTTAAATTGGGGGGCGCATAAATTCATAACTCGTGAAGATTGGCGTGCAAAGTAGGAACATGTTGTTAGCACTCTTTTGCTTTGAGTTCATTTTGAACTTTAGTTATCTGGCTATTTCTATCCGCGACTTATCAGAATTCTCTTTACTTGGATTGCCCGTGGAACGACTTATAATCTTCTGGGAAAAATTATCACTCGCTTTAAAAAATTCTCCAATCTTGTGAGTTCGTTAAAAGACTTACTCCACTTATTAGTTTTTGCAACTGTTTTTCGTTCCATTGCAAAATACACATGCCATGTGGTTTCATTCGTAGCGGGGGAACCTAATCGATTAGCTCGTAACTTGGTTGCGGCAGAAAGAGCATTGTCTTTTGGTGGAACTTTATGGAGCGTGAGAGGATTCTCGCTATGGCCATTGTTGCAATGTGTTTGCATTCGCTAATCTTTGACCTGAATTATCAGTGCGTCCGCTGTTATGTTTTACTTACAGTCCTTAATCTTATCTCTTGTGGAAAAGAAATTGGCAAAACAATGCAAGACACCTCAGGTGCACGGTACTTGTGTTTACTTATAACTATATAGTTGATCATTTGAACGAGTAGTCCTGCCCTTCCTTTAACCTTTTACTCACTTGTAATTGATTAAAGTGGTTGTTTACTAACTAGTATATTTCCTGATGGAAGAGAATAGAGTTAAATCCGATTGGTTAGACTACATTCGATTATTTTTCGCCCACCTTAAATGCCAAGGTAATTGCTTAGGCCTTTTAGGTGTCAAAAGATAATAGGCCAATGACTCTTTAATAAAGTAAATTTTGAATCCATGAGGCAGAACTCCGTCTGTTTTGTCCCATTTTAAATACAATTAATGTTATCACTTAGCAATTTTAGCCAATAAAATTCAAAGGGAAGGCAATTTTGAAAAGAAGGAAATTACAGAAAGTATGACAATGGAGAGGGGTGAAAGATGTGGAGCAGTTGATGGGAGTTTCAGAAATGTTGAAGCAGACGAAGTCGGTAGTGACGAAATGGATGAAAGTAAAGAAGTCAGTAAAAGCGAGGGAAGTTTTGTTGTGATTGGGAGTGACAAAAATGCCGAAAAAGCTGACAATGAAAAAGATGATAAAATGAATGGAAGTACTTCACGCCAAAGAATTGATGAAGAAGGCAAGTGATAATTAAACACTTGTGATTCCACATCCCTGTCTAATTATGAATGTATTCCACGGTAATTTTTAACGCGCTCTCTGAGAATTCAACTATTTTAATTCAGCTGTTTGTATGACATCACCGTCCATTCATATAAGCATAACAGAACCGCGAAGTTAATTATGCAACATTGATGCCTGAACTGCATTTTCTATTGTGATTTTACTCCGACTTGGCTTAGTATCGTTTCCGCAGGATAGGGCTGAACTAATAAATTTATGATTTCATTTCAGGAGGAAATTCAGAATTGTTTGATGTGCGGAGTGGTAAGTAATATTATTTATGTTTGATATGCTTACGTCATTAAAAAAACTAGTGGTGATTGACGTATGTTAAATATGGTTGATTTTAATCATAAAGTTTTTTCTGAGCGTCAACGAAAAGAATTAAATTTTACATTTTATACTGTGCCATTTGAAAATCAACTGCCAGATTAACATACGAAAAAATAGCAATTGGAAATTTCTTGTGAGAAATAGTAACGATTTTCTTAAAGTTCTCCAAATTGCCTACACAAATTCAATTTCAGATGAAGAAAAAAGACTGCGCAAGCTGCAAAGACTAACTCGCTATTGGAATACGTCTGCACATAACGAAGAGCAACGTAAGTTTACACTCTAAATTAACTCTATACTACCTTTAAATATACAAATAGAAAAATGTGTGTATATACGTTTTGTTTGTTTAATCGATCAGGAACTTGAAATTTTTC
The DNA here is from genome assembly GCA_900617975.1 of Rodentolepis nana. Lineage (NCBI taxonomy): Eukaryota > Metazoa > Platyhelminthes > Cestoda > Cyclophyllidea > Hymenolepididae > Rodentolepis > Rodentolepis nana. The sequence goes on from UZAE01012163.1 coordinate 44,890, forward strand.
AGTAAAAAGCAACTTTGGGATTGGGCTTTGTACTTAAAATATAACTAATTTGCTACCCTTTGTTTCACATCTACAGGATGCTATTTGAAGTCTTTTTTCGTTGTCCATGTAGCTACTTTTCTGAATATTTCAACATATTTGGAAAGTAGGTTAAATCACCCCAAGCACACAGGGATAAATTACTTGACATATGGATGGTAATACTTTAAGAGAAAAAAGCATGATTTCTCATGTTACTCTCTCTCACTCGTTTAGTATTCTCCGAGAGATGCATAAAAATAGGGACCTGGGTGGAATCATCCCTGCCTAAACCTTAATAAAAATAAATTATTCCAATAAAATAGATTATCGATTACAATTGAGAATAATGGACTATACTGCGAAATTAGAATGCAATCTTCTCAGCTCTACAACGCATACTATTTGATAGCTTCTTGAAAATAACGGCGCTATAAAAAACTTTTCAATCAAAAGGGTAAATAGAGGATTTGGGTTTGGAAATTTTAATCAATTTTTATATTCTATTAAAATTGAACGAATTTCTAGCAGGGATGCCTGTATTTTTTAAAATATTGAGATTTCAAATGCTTTGGCAAATTATAGATGCGGTCGAAGCGATTGTTATTGAACCGTTTACAAATATATCACTTCACCTTACTAAAGTTAGAGATGGTTTATGCAGGTTTTAAGTGGAAATAAATTAGGATTCATCAACCAGAAAGTATAAAATTAAAAACGACTGGATAGCACTAAATCAACTGATAATATGTTCAGAATATCGAAAAGACAAAGTGGATAAAACTTATTCCTCAATAAAGTGAATAATGAACAATTATTATTTTTTAGAGCTAAAGTCAAACTAGTTCAAGAAGAATGGACTCAATAAATTCTCTCAACATTTATTAATACACAGAGAGTATCAACCGAAGAGGCAATTTACTGCTACGGAGAGCCACCAGCAAAAATTATAAAAATCAATTAGAACGAAATAATTTTAATTAAATTTGGATTTTCTCAGGGAGGGTTGTTATTTTACACCTAACTATTACCAACTAATAATGCGTGAAAATCAAAAATAAATTATAGCTGGGTTACAACTTGTAGAAAAATTGAGATTGAAAGAAATTGGTTTTCTGTTTTATTTGACGATATTAGTAGCGTAGAATTTTTAAAAGGCGGGAAACAGCACTTTAGAGTGTGATGAGATAATCTAGAAAGTTAGTATTTAAATTAGGTAATGATAACTCTTTCATGCGCAGGATATTATATATAAGAAGTAGTCAGAATAAAACACAAAAATGACAAGGAGAACGTTTCTGTTAGTATCAGGTATGATGACTTCTGGAAGCAGGGAAATGAGGAAGAAGAAACAGTGATTTCACATTTTCCAATCGCAAAACCTGATCACCTACATGAAACAGATTGGCATAATGAAAAAAGTAGAAATCCAAATCTTTTCTTATGTAAGTATTTTAGGAAAAGGTCAAATTTCTGCTAAAAATTGGTAAATTTTGTTGATTGCACAAATTATATTTTTTTCACTCTTATAGACAATATCGTTAACGTAACCCATATCGAAAAGAAACAGTTGTTAAAATCTAGCAAAAGATTCATAAAAATTAAAAGGCAAAATATCTACAGAATAACTTTGAAATACCTGAAAATCTACATAGAATGACATAAAAATACAGTCATGCAGAAGAAGTCGACACTTGTGGTGAGGTATAAAAATGCTTCCTTCTCTAGTTTGTACGGGATTCATACACGAATTAGCCTCGACTTTCCCTAGGAATACAGAAAGCAGGCATATGGCGGGTATAGCATTTGTTGAAGTTCTGTCGACAGTAACATTGTCAGGAATCGAATATATTTAATGCAACTTGATTGAGCCATAATAGCTGATAGGCTGAGAAGTCCCCTGTTGTGCAACCGCACCCTCCAGAATGTTTGGGTGCGTAGTGTAATCGTGTTAGGCATTTGTACTTCACAGGTTTTTCCACGTATTTAGTAAAAACTAAATGTTTCCAAGCGCCTTTAATTTAAAATCATTTGATAGTTTACATACACTAATAAGGGTTTTAGAAATATAAAAATGCTTTCTCTTTCCTTTTACCCCCTTTAAGTTTCTGTATAAAAATTTAGAGTCGCTTATGAAATAAGTAAAGTCAACCAAGCTGCCAAGCTCCGATAATTTGGCAAGTTTGATTACTTTGGATATTATTTAGTGTGACATTCTTTCAAGTTCCAGTGGGTAGTTGCTGGCTTAGTAGACTTTAGAATAAGAGTAATGGGAGCATTCGCTTGTTTCCTTGGTTTCCCAAAGAGAGTCTCCAAGCCAGCTTTTAGCACGCTGTGCCTCTACACGACCATGATCCTAATGTGAAAAGATTGCAATAGAATACTGGCTCCACGAAGGCTCCGATTGGCCATGCTTTTTACTTTGCCTGGCAACTGCAGACACTTTTGAAGGGATTCGGACTCATACAAGTTGCTGTTCGCATCAACAAATGGAAGGTAGAAGTGAAAAACAAATATTTTTAGACCTTAACTTACCTATTCTTGCATCAAAAGGTGTTGGCAAGGGGGTTTCAGTTGAACCATATGCTAAATAGCTTCCCCTAAGGATCGACTATCGAATGTTTCACTCAAATCTCCAGATTGAACATAGCACCCTGGAAGCCAAATATTACTTGAACGGTTGACAGCCTTTTGGGATGATCTTTATCACAACCAGCCAGCCTCCCCGATGTTGATTTCAATCCGTTTTCAACTGCTAAGATTTGGTTTGTACAGGAGAAATAATTCTCCACCTGAAGTATCCATCTCGCCAACCCTCTATTACAGGATCTTAGAGCCAATAAGCTAAAGTACACCTGGGGGGGGGGGAGGGAAGATAAACTTCAAAGGCCATTTATTGATACTACATTTATTGCAGACAATTAATGATAGAGAAAATTTAACGCAAAACGCCACATGGGTCATGCAGACGGATAAAAGAGGCAAATACACCAAAAATGATTACACAATTAAAACAACACAATCCGGAAAAAACTGGAAGCAAATGCAACTGGAGGAGGAGAGAATATCCAATCCCCACCACTCCTCCCTCATTTTCTTTACTGAGCAGGTGGTGTTTGTACAGAAGATGCAGCAGGTTGTAGTTGTGGTGAATTTGACGAAGGCCTATTCTGCATCATTACGGAAGGATCTGAAGAGGGAGCAGGTGAGGGAACCGCTCCCCCAGTGTTACTACCTTGTCCTCCAGGTGGTTGAATTGGTTGGGGTTGGGACTGCTGTTGTGGTGGAACTGTCTGAGACACTGGAGGAATCGGCTGTGCCGACTGCCTCTGTGTCTGTTGTGAATAGCTACTAGGAGGGTATTGATGTTGCGAAGACCAATGCTGTGAGAGCTGTTGTGGTTGCATATAAGGCTGTTGGTGACCATAAGGACCTCCACCTGGCGGTTGCTGCTGTTGAGCCTGTGGTTGAGGGGGTCCGTTATAGTAAACTCCTCCTTGAGACGGTGGCATACCATAACCGGTAGCTGGGGCTCCACCGTAACCTTAAACAAGAAAAAGTTCATTACAAGTAATTACGGTTCAACTCAAGAACACTAAACGCACCTTGATGATAGTATCCAGGAGCACTCTGCTGAGGACCTTGCCCTTGTGTAGGCGGCATCATACCTCCCATCTGTTGCTGTTGTTGTTGTGGATCAACAGGGTAATGACCAGTCTGTGGAACACCCTGCTGACCCATTTCCGACTGTCCTTGGCTTTGCCAATACCCACCGTGTTGAGGTGGATGATGCATCACAGAACCGGTACCGCCTTGTTGTTGATAAGGCGGTGGTGCAGGAGCCTCTGAATATGGAGGTCTTTGATATCCTCCAGAGTGAGGTGACGGCTGGGGATATCTCTGAGATGCCATCGCACCACCACCTGGGTAACCCTGTTGTTGCGGTGGATATCCACCTGGTCCACCGCCTTGATGCTGTTGCCACGAAGAAGGATACATTTGTTGCTGTTGTTGTTGATTGACAACGGGCTGAGAAGTTGGATAACTTGGTGGTGGGGGTGCAGTTTGTTGAGGATAGCCCCCTTGAGGTGGATACTGTGATCTCGCAGCCTGAGAATAGTAGCTTGGAGGATATCGATTTTGCTGTTGTTGATGGTACTGCTGATATTCAGGAGGTGGGGGAGGTTGGGGATTAGATGACATGGGGTAATTCGGAGGAGGTGGCTGTGGCTGGCTCATACCTTGAACTGGTGCTCCTCCTTGACCTTGAGCTACCATTTGAGGTGCCGGTGGTACTTGGACAGTTGGTTGATGCTGTTGTTGTTGAGATGACTCATGTATAGCTTTCTCTTCAACTTGCTCTACCGTAGTTGCTTCCGAAGCAGCAGCAGGCTGAACTTCTTTCTTCACTTCTTCAACCAAAGCACTATTGTTTCTCTCTGACTCAACAACTGGATTTGCCGTGTTTTCAGGAGGTTGTGCCGTCGTTGGTTGTTGCTGTTGAGTAGGTCCCGAAAACGACTGCAAAAACGGGATTGAGATGTAAAAGATGTTGAAGCACTATTGCAACCGATAAATTTAATCCAAAAGCAACCGTTTAAATTAGACGTTTAAAACCTAGAACAAACCTTTATAAGCCAATTGAGAAATATTTTATTTCAAAGGGTAAAAATAGAAAGAAGCTTTCTCAACTTTCAACCAATTTATCGACTGTGCTAGGCACAATAAATAAGAAAAGAACAAGCAAAATTAATAGAGAGCAACAAATTCTTCTCGGACGGAGAGTCTGTCTTATGAGACAACGATACACACTCCTCTCTCCCAGTCACACACATGTTTTGCGCTGACGTCGCCACTTATGACCTTGACTAATTGCAGTGATTGCTGCACACGCAAACTATTAAGAATAAAAACGATGGGTACTACAAAGAGAAGGAACCAGTTTCCCAACATCCATGAAAGCAAACCATGCTTAGAGCCCCTAAGAAGAGAAGGTAGCATTTGAAACAAAGTGCGTTTCATTAGATGGAGTAAGTGCATACCAATCAAATAACGTCTATAACCGCATGTCTTAAGGACACATAGGTAACTTAACGATACTTACATTAGATGGAGAAGATTGCATCTGTTGCTGCTGTTGTTGAATCACTTGAGCTTTGCGTTTTCTTTCGGTTTCTGCTAATTCCGCTTCATGTTGTTCAGCTTTACGCTTTCGAGCCTCGTTTTCAGCTGCCTGTAGTTCTCTTTTCTTCTGTTCCTCTTTCTCCATGTCCTGTTTTGCCTTGATAATCATTTCAGCAAACTGAGAATCCGAAATTCTCGGAGTTTGTATCATCAATTTTCTATATTCATTATAAAATACTGCTGACTCATCCTGAATTCTACGCATCTTCGCTTGATGACGAAGTTCGCAATTCTCTATCTCTTTGCAGAGGTTCATTTTGTGGGTCTTAAGCTGTTTGACCTGTGTTTGAAGAGTTCGAATGCGATGTTCGTTTATTAATTGTCCAGGATCGGGCAACTTTGAATCACCGAGGATTTCGAGCATTAGACGATGGTTACGCTGATAACGAGCAGCTGCTACGTGCTTAATAGTAAATTGCTCATCCGGATCTTCTTCATTATCTTCCAGTATGTAAGATTCTCGCATATCAACCGCCGGTTCATGCTTCTCACGAGATCTAGCTGCATTCCTTCTTTCTTCCTCTTCAATAACTTTCTCAGCTAAAATTAATAGAACAGCATTACGTACTGAGAATCTCTCGAAATACGTACTTCATATAGTCTATCAACAAACCTCTTTCTTTAGCAACCATCCAGGCTTGATAAGCCGGCGAGCTATGATACTGCCTCAAGGTTTCGCTATATCTCTGTTTTTCAGCTTCATATTCCTCTATGTAAATGTTCTTCTCTTCATCGGGTAGTTCACGCCACATTTGCCCAATTATTCTTCCGACTTCCCATAATTTCAATTGTGGATTTTCATTTTTTACTCTTTCCCATACCTAAGAACTAAAACATGAAAAGCTAGTCTACCTTTCTGCTATAACGCATGTAAGGCATTAAGGGCTTTTCCGGTGCCTTCGGAGGTTTAGGAATACGAGCATCAGCCTAAAATTAAATATATAAACCCAAACTTTACTCTTGACAAAGTTTTTCCTTGCTGGACAATTCCTGCATGCATTTCGGGCTAGTTTGACTCAAGGGAATCGGACAGAAGAGCTTATAATGGCGCCTAGACGCTAAATTGGCGGGCTGAAATGACCCAAAACAATCCACAGATAAATAACAGCTCATATTTACCTTTTTAATCTAAGATTATTGTAAATTAAAAATTAATCAATTCTTTTCTTTTTATTTTTTTATTAGTTAGTTTACGCACGGCCTTCAAAAGTGGTCACACTTTTAATGTTTAATCATTTTATTTTGTGCATTTCAAGGTTGCAGAGAGCTAGTTCGGTTAGATAAACCTATGTCGGGTATGGTATTTTTTAAATATATATTAAATGTTATTTTTCTTACATTTATTGCTTTTTGTATTTAATTACCTGTTTCTTCTTCCATCGAATTTAATGTTTTCATAACTCCTTACTATTATGGTATTCTTCAGTCTTTTTAGAATGAACAATGAACAAAGACAGCGACTTCGCCGAATGCAAGTTGATTTTGTGAAAAATCTTCATGATGTTGAAGATATTGTGGATTATTTACTATCACTGGAAGTTCTCTCACGGACACAATCTGAACAAATTTTATTATCCGGTCCTACGATTCCCGATAAAGTTCGCTCTCTCTTAAATACCCTCGTTAGGTGCGGTCCCAATGCCTATGATGCTTTTATTGATGCACTAGTGAAAACAAGCCAAAGTTTCCTTGTGGATAAAATGAAGGGTCTTGTTGTTGATTCATCCTCCTTTAATACTTATTCTTCATCCAGCCATATGCGCAACCCACAGCAAAAGCCGATAGAGTCTGCAGCTAACCAATATCTTACTGCCTATCCTGTCAATTCAACTCCTCGTGGTTATATTCTTTTAGTGAATATCGCGAATTTTGAACCGGGGTGTGGTCTTAGTAACCGTCTTGGTTCCTCTGAAGATGTTGCAGATTTGAAATCCATGTTAACCGATCTAGGATATTCTGTCCAGGTTTTACTTAATTTAAGTTTTATGGAGTTGGAAGCTGCTCTAAGTTCTTTCGTAAAGAACCCGGTTCACTATTCTGTTGATGCTGGAGGTCTAATTGTCATGTCTCATGGAGTTCAGGATTATATCTACACGTCGGATGGGAAACTGTTCAGTATAAACGACATTCTTGAAGCATTTACGAATAAGTCTTTCCCTGCTATGGCAGGCAAACCCAAACTTATCCTCTTCCAAGCCTGTAGAGGGGACGAAAAGGATCGGGGATATTTATTTGAACCCGATACTGCGGCCTTGAATAATCAGTCTTCACATCTTGAGAATGTAGATAGTACACTAGTGGTCAATAAAACCAACTGGAAATGTCTTCCTTCAATGAGCGACTATATTATCGCATACTCGACTCTTCCTGGTTTTGTATCATGGAGATCTGAAACGAAGGGTAGTTGGTTCATCCAGATTCTTGTGGAAGTATTTCGAAAGTTCGCTTCTTCTCTTCATGTCCTTGATCTCCTGACTGAAGTTAATCGACGTCTGGTTGAGGAGTCTCAAGATAGGGAGTTCAAGCAAATTACTCAACAACAGCATACTCTTACTCGGCCATTTTATTTATCAACTGCAAATCTTAAACTTTGAGTTATGCTATTTTCTAATTGTGATTTACCAATTGGTCTTAGTGTAAATTAATTATATGAAATGTGAAATTGAAATTCGTCTTTGCTTTCACCTTCATATTGATAATCGAGTTGTTAAAATTATACCAAACTTCTTTAGGGCTCTAAGAATCTATGCAATAAAAAGATGAAAGCTTTTGTTGAATGCAATCATATTATAATTATATATTGCATTGTTATTTCTTAATTAATTAATTTATTTCAAATAGCAGGCGTTTTGATAGTTACCGTTAGCCTTTAGCTGACTTCGGGCGTCACAGAGAGGAGGAACATCAAAGTGTGGCAAATTCGAGAGGGGGAACAGAAGAGTGATTCATGGATGTAAAAGAGACAGACAGACACAAAGGTGGAGAAAAAGTAAGATGAGTATTGTGGAAGTTGTCAAATATGACATACAGTCGAGTCATGGTAGTTTAAAGTAAGAAGTCAACTGACGGTTAATAGACTTTTTGCCGTATAAGTATACGTTGCCCAGGGTCCACCACGTGGAGGTAAGTCTATCGCGCACCCCTTATTTCTTAATAGAATACTCGAACGCGTCAGTGAATGCATGCATTGACTAGGAACAGGCTAGATGTGGTTTCTAAGTTCAGCTGTTCTTGCGGGCAAATTGGACACACTTGACAACAGAGGAGTTAATAGGACTCGCCATGTTTTAAACCCTGCTTTCTCATATAGTTCCTTATTAAAACTCCGAATTCAACGAATTTGATAGTTCTGCAATTCTTCAATGGACTTCAGTGGTTCTAACGTTAATTCCCTTTCTTTTAAGTTATATTTTATTCATTAAATGGGATCTAAGATCGGTAGTAAAATAGGTACCATGCCCGTATCGCAAACGGTTCCTTTTGTTGTATCATCGCTGGGTGGATAAACGGGAAATACTTTGAACTGAGGGGTGTCCGTCATACTCAGGTGGTTGAATCTCAACAAGATTGTAAACTTATAGCAACAAATTTGTGTCGAAAGACTGCGCCTTGGTTCGTGGTCATAATTTTTTTACAAATGAAAGATTTCAATGGAATTCGCAAATTTCGAATGGCTATGAACAACTGTCAAGTTCGTTCAGATGACACCATTGGCACCGAGACGGTATAGCTTTTATTTATCTGTTTAAGCCCTGGCCTTACATAACGCATTTAATATTAGTTGGAATTTTGATTTCTGAACCTTCCCCGGTTTTACCAGGCGATATCTTTTTTCTAATAAACCGGCAGACGAAACTAATAGCCTCAGTTATTGGCTTGTCTCTTGGAAAGCATATGGTCTGCAAAGCGTCCACCAACTTTGCCGATATGGCATCTTTCATCCCTTTATTCAATTAATTGTCTTGGTTTAACTGCGTTCCAATCCTACCTTCTCTCGAAGTCTGAGCCAACTTTATACCACATATGCCTACTGGCTCGATTCACCATAGAAACAGAAGCTAGACTTTCTAACGATATGAGACTATACCCATAGAAGAGCATGACTTTACGAACCTTAGGAAATCTCAATTAGAAGGCCATTTGAGCAAATATTTAACTGACCATTTAGAGAATGACCCATAAGGTGACATGAAATCAACAAACTGGTATACCCAATTAGACAATTTTTAGCTATTTTCACTTCTCGTACACCTAATAGACGGGTGCTTGAGAATAAATTTTCACCCATGCGAGTGCGAATACTATTCTTGATATGTTATTTTTGACCAAACTGTGTAGGTTTCTCAACGTTGTCTTAGCGAAAACTTCGAACACGACTTCATAACAAGTTTCAAAGCGTTAGATACGCCTTTCTCTTAACCCACTAAAAAAATCCAATTCGGAATAAAACGTGTGGCAGTATTAAAGGAATACAAAATTTTATACTTCACAAAATGATAGTAACATTTGTACAGAAATCCAGAGGACAAGTCTTTCTCTCTTCTTCTACTCTGCCATAGCCATAAGTTCCGAAAACGACACAGGGCGCCATGTAGAGTCATAGGAGTTGAAACAATACGCCACATTTCGATCGAAGTACACCTGTTGACTCTCTAGTCGATAAACCTGCTTCCCTTCGAGGAATCGATTTGCAATTGGGTGGAAAAGAAATCCTCGTCTTGCAGCAGTCTGTTCCACTTGCTCCCTAAGACTAGTCGGTGGCATAGGCGGAAGAGTTGGGGGAGGAATGAAAGAGGGTCTCTGATTGTTGAAGCCTCCCATTCTTCCATAGGGTTGTAAAGGTTCTATAGGGGCACCTCTCATAGCCCGCTCCATAAGACTAAGCGCCTGAGTGAACGCATCCTTTACACTGGGATAGTCGGCCAATGCAGTCGGAATTTGACTCTTCCAGCCTGAATACCAGGTACCGATTTCACTGAATATCTGTCCAGCATTTGGAAGACGTCGATTTCGAGCATCCGCGGCTTGGGCAAGCCAATCGGATAAGCAGTGAATCCAGCGGGGAAGGAAGAAACGTTCAAGCAAGTCAACAATTACTGCTGGATCGATAATGTCTAACCAACGCATTATCCAATTCCAGGGTTCCATTTTTTGATCTGCAGGGTTAATCTGAAGGAAAAAATGAAAGTCAATCGGTATTTTCATAGAGAATAAAGAAGAAAACGAAATTTAAACAATAGACAATATTTGATAGGTATGATAATTATTAAGCACGGAAAAGCCTATAAATGTTTAATCATAGGAGAAAGGAAGAAAAGAAAAAACCGAAAGCTGGTGTTTTACTGAGAGATAATTAATTCGCATTGTCTAACTCAAGCCTTCTATGGGAAGAAAAACGTGTCTCTTCGATATGCTATCCTCTACTATTTGGGGCGTACGATAGACTTACCTCCACGTGGTGCACCCTGGGTAACGTATACTCATGCGGCAAAAAAGTCTATAAACCGGCAGTTGACTTCTGAGTTAAAGCTATCATGACATATTCGACCACTTCCACAGTACACACCACACCTTTCATCTGCCTTTGTGTCTGTCTCTTTTACATCTTTAAAACACTCTTCGATATTGTTCACTTTGATGTTCCTTCTCCCCCCTGTGAAGTTCGAAGTCAGCTAAAGGGCTAATGATAACTATGATAACCATTTGATATAAATAAATAAATAAATCTTCTACTATGTGCCCCATGGAGCCCCAAACGCCTTGTCTTTCCTGATACTCATTTCAAGTAGGTTTGAAATTAAAATCACCTTCTGTATCACTTTTATAAGACTCTGAAGTGAACTAACCTGGAAGTTTTGCATAACATGAGCCAGCTTCGGTACAACATTACGATTGAGAAATGCGGTCATCTGAGCCATTGGGATGACATTTCGCCAGGGGAGGAGAACGGAACTCGCGGAGGCGTCTGAAGGATGCCAGTTGGTGAGACAGGCGGCCAATTTGTGCAGTACCAATTCGTGGGTTGGAGCGAGACGGGAGGC